>PVJX010027700.1:0-24606 GCA_004027295.1 Dolichotis patagonum | reverse complement strand
TTAATATTATCCTTCTTAGAAGTCCTACCATGCTTTTTTTGTTCTATTACCATTGGTTCTATCTACCACATTGTGTCTTATTGGAATTTGAATATGTGTGATAGTTCAAACAAATTTTTTTCTTTTTTATCAAAAATGAGATATTATAGTACCCATTGATCATTTTCTGTTATTCGGTTCAGAAAGCCCTGTAATTCTTATACTATATGCATGGCTTTATACTATTGTGTTATGTTTGATATTATTGTAATTGAAACTATGCTCAACTATAGCAGAGTAAGAGATATGGTGTTAGATACTGTTGATGTCCAGTTGACTTAATGTAAAGTACTGTGTTGCCTATGTTGTCCTGTTCTGATCTGCTGTGTACTGCCCCCTTTTATTTTATTGTCTTTTAAATTAAAAAAAAAAGAAATAATATCTCACATAAAAGAAAAAATTACAACCACAATGAAAGAATTGCCGAGCATATCTATAGAGGGCATAGATTTTTAAAAAAGAGCACAGGAAAATGATGGAAACTTTGAATGAGCAACATAGGAAAGAATTAGAATGCATGAAACAGCTTCAAAGAGATATCCAGAAAATTTAAAACTCCATGGAAAACTGGAAAAACCACTTGAATGAAACTAAATATAGACTTTCAGACCTTGAAGACAGGATTGCAGTTAGTGATCATGAAAGGAAAGATCTCTTAAAAATAGCAAGATACCAGGAAACCATTCTATTACTGCAAGACGATGCAAAGGAAAATAATTTAGCATTGATAGGTGTCATCAAAAAAACAGGAGTTAACACAAATCACATAAAAAGACTATTTATAGCAGTTATAATGGAAAAATTTCCAAGCATGGAAAAAGGACCTGACATATAGATAAGTGAGGTATATAGAACTCCAACTAGCCATAACCAAAATAAATCTATACCCAGACATATAATAATCAAGGTCCCAAAAATTCAACACAAGAATAGAATATTAAAAGCTGTTAGAGAAAAGAAACAGATCCTCTATAAAGGACAATTCATCAGAATCTTGGCAAACTTCTTAACACAAATCATCAAGTCAAGAAGAGCCTGGAGTGAAGTATTTTAAGTCATAAAAGAAAATGTCTTCCAACCCAGACTGATGTACCCTGCAAAACTATCTTTCAAAATTAATGGAGAAGTAAGATACTTCCATGACAAAGAACAACTGAAGGAATTCATGACCAACAAACCAACCCTACAAAGAGTACTGAAGGATATTATAAAGACACATATAGATGACCACAGTTCCAGGAATAGCAGCAGAGTGAGACCATCAAGCAGGGCTGGCAATTGAACAGAGAGGAAAAGTAGAGAGCCAGTAGCCAGAAAATAGCATGGCAGAGATGGGCCAATCCATGCTAGTTGTAATCATTTGTGTAGATGGCCTCAATTCACCAATAAAAAGAAACACAGGCAGATCAAGAAACAAGATCCACCAATATGCTATATACAAGAAACACATTTAACTCAACAGGAAATTCATAGACTGAAAGTCAAAGGAGAGGAAAAAATGTTCCATGTGACAGAAAACCAGAAAAAAAAAAGCAAGGGTAATTTGCCTATCCTAATTTTCTTATCCACAGAATGGATAAGAAAGATATAATATTCTTATACAATAGAAAACTGTTCATCTATAAAGAAGGATAATTTCAAGGCTCTTGTAGGTAAATGGATGCAACTGGAGATCACGTTCATGGGTGAAATGGTTCAGACTCACATGGGTGAGCATTATGTTGTTTCTCTAATATAAAAACCTGAAGGAGTTAGTGGGATCCAAAATGTACAAAAAATATTGTGAAAGTGAAAGAAGAAGAAACATCTGAAAAGGGAAGGTGGAGCCAGATCACCTCCCTGTGCGCTGGCAGAAGCCACGCTGAGTCTGGGAGGAACACATCAAGAAGGCAGTTCATCCATCTGGTAAGCCACACAAACCAGGCAGGGCTCAGGAAGAGAGAAGCCAGATCACCCTTCCAGTGAGTCAGCAGAAGCCATGCTGGTTCTGGGAAGAGCACGTCAAGAAGTCAGATCATCCTCCTCATGAGCTGACTGGCACATGGGCTGAGAATCAAGAATTCCCCTCCCTGCAACCAGCTGGTTTGGAGGACAGACTGAGTTGATAGCAACTAAGGTATAAAAACAACTAAATGCTTGTATTATTTGATTGACTTTGCAGGCCTAAGGCTGGAAGTCTGAGCATCTATTAGGAGGATAACAGTATGCAATATAGCAAATACAGAGGGTTTTCTTCTGTCTTGTTTTTGAAATCCAATATTGTTCTCACTAGTTTGTTTTGTTCTGATTTATTTTGTTTTATTCAATGTTCTGTTTTGATCAGTTTTATTATGTTTTGTTTTATTTGATTTTACTATGTCTGATGGATTGGACAACTATTGTGAAGATAGGATATATTATGGTAGCCACTGTTGATTTCCTATTATCCTGCTCCAAAGTTCTGTACCACTTTCATTGCTTTGTTTTGATTGGCTTTACTCTGTTTTGTTTTGTTAGGTTTTATTCTCTTTAAAATAAAATGCTATAAAATAAAAAGGAAATGTGGTAGCCACTGTTATTTCCCCATTATCTTGCTTTGAAGTCCTGTATCATTTCCATTGTTTTGTTTTATTCTGTTTTGTTTTGTTTGATTTTACTATGTTGGATTGTAAAGGCAGCTATTTTGAAGATAACAAGATACCTTATGGTAACCATTGTTGATTTCCTATTAGCTTGTTTTGAAGTCCTGGATTGTTTTCATTGTTTTGTTTTGATTGGTTTTATTCTGTCTTCTTCTGTTTAATTTTATTATGTCTGATGGTATGGGCAGCTATTTTGAAGATAACAAGAGGCATTATGATAGCCATTGTTGATTTCCTATTATCTTGTTTTAAAATCCTTGTATTGCTTCCATTGTTTTATTTTGATTGGCTTTATTCAGTTTTATTTTGTTTGGTTTTATCCTCTTTAAAATAGAAAAAAATATAGTTAATGTATAAATAATAATAACTTCCTTCTTTGTATTTTAACTTACTAAATTATTTTTTATAATACAATACAATAAACCTAATTTATTAAACTAAATACACAAACTTACACATCTGCTTAATAAAAACTCTTGTCTTCAGAGGCACATAATTCTGTGGGGTGGCTGAAATACTGTTATTGGCAAATACTGTATTTCACTCTCCAAGCTGCATAAACACAGGCGACTGTATGTGTGGGTTTCTGTTTGACTCATGGCATTCTGCCCTACCCCCTCCAGCCTTCTGCGGTCAGCTACACAGTCTATATGCAAGCACCATGCAACCATATGGTCATAAAAATATTGCTAACAATCACATAATAATTTTAAAACTTTATGATATTCCTGAGGTCACATTACTAGTTGCCCATGGCTCATGTGGTCCTCGGGTTGAACACATTTGAACACTTGTGTATTTTAAGCCTTCTTGTTTTCTGTCTGGGTGATCTTTCTGCTGCTGAAAGTGGGTCACTGCAGTCCTCTATTCTTTTAGGGTTGCCATATATTTCTCTATCCCTGTTTATCAATATTTGTTTTATATATTTAAGTGCTCCAACATGGATGTATATGTATTTATAATTGTTACATCCTCTTTTTATTTTTTGGTACCAGGGATTGAACTCACAACCTCAAGCTTGCCAGGCAGACACTTGTGCTGCTGAGCTAAACCCCTGGCCCATAATTGTTATATCCTCTTGATGAATTAAATATATAATAATATTTTAGCATCTTTTGTTTCTTTTTACAGTTTTTGATTTAAAATTTATTTTATCTGATTTAAGCATAGCAATCTCTGCTGTATTTTATTTTCCATTTACATTGAATGTGTTCCATTTCTTCACTCTCATTCTATGTGAGTCTCTCGTACTTCCTACAAGAGACACACCAGAAGTGTGTCTCTTGTAGAAAGTACATAGTTGGTTCTTGGTCTGTTGTTTGTTTTCTAATCCAGTCAGCCACTCTGTTGTCTGACCAGAGAATTTAATCTACTTATATTCAAGCTAATTATTCACAGGTAAAGACTTCTCTTTTTTTTTTTTTTTTTTGAGACAGGGTCTCATCATATCAGACTGAGATACACATTATGTATTCTAGGTAGGCCTTGAACTCATGGCCATCCTCCTGCCTCAGCCTCCCAAGTGCTAGGATCATAGGCATGTAACACCATGAATTGTTTTCTGATTGTTTTGTAGCCCATTTGTTCCCTTCATCTCTCCTGTTGTTTCTCTTCGTAATTAGATGATTTTCTCTAGAAATATGCTTTGATTTCTGCCTTTTTACCTTTTGTATTTCTGATGTTTTTCCTTTGAGCTTATCATGATACTTACAAAAAACATAGTTATAACAGGCTATTAAAAGCTGGTGACAATTTTAATTAGATACAAACTCTATATTTTGATCCTCTCCTCCCCAACACTTTATGTTTTTGATGTCACCATTTACATCTTTTTACACTGAGTTCCCTTAATACATTATTGTGGCCGTGATTACTTTTATTGCTCTGCCTTTCAACTTCTTACTAAAGACATAAGTGATTTATGTACCAACATTACAGTACAAAGAGTATTCTGAATTTAACTGTGTACTTACTTTTGCCAGAGAGTTTCATACTGTCATATGTTTTCACATTATTAATCATAAAGTGGCATATTACATAGGCCAGAAAGTCCATAAAACCCATGTGTAGCCTCACAAATTAATGCAAGATACTCATCATTGTAAACAGCGCCCAAGTCAAGAAACAATATTTCATAAGCTCCCACTTACCCCTTCCCAAACTCACCCTCTTCCTATACCCCTCAAAAAAGTAACTATTCTGATTTTTAATGGATTTTTAATGGTAATCACTTTTTGCTTTTCATTATATCTTCACCTTCTAGATATGTATTCCTAAGCTTCACAGTTTAGCTCTGCTGGTTTTAAACTTTATACAATTATGATCACACTGCAGATTATTTTTTATTTGACTTATTTGGATACATATTTTTTTTGAGATTCATCCATATTGTTATAGTTAGCTCTACTTCATTCATTTTCATTATTGTAGAGTAGGGAGTGAAGCTCTTTTTCTGCACAGGGCCTGAAAGTAAACATTTTAGGTTTTATGGGTCAAAATATATTTATCCAACAGGAGACAGAACAAATTTCCACAAAATGTTTACAGATAAAACACAAAATTTCATAATAATAATCAACTATAGCTTGTTGTAGTACTAGTCTACCAATTAGAAGAACATAATTCTTTTGCTTCATTAGTGTTCAGGCATCAAAATTGACTGCAACATTCATCGCCAACAGCGATGTGTGGTAAGCTTTTCCCTTAGCTTATCTCATCCCAATCTCATATTTGAAAGTTCCCTTTTACAGATAAGCACTGCCAATACTCACATCAGTCCATGAACATAAGTCTTTAATTGTGCGTATTTATTGCTTGGAAAGCATTTGTGGAATTCTACTAGAGTCTTTTCTTGATATTTACCTTTTAGCATGGTGTTACAATGCTGATTAGTCACTACCAATTGAGAACTAGGTAGACTTGCCTCCATTGCACTGCTAAATGGATTCTGAATTATGGAAATTTTCTTTGTACTCACTTCAAGATCTGAAAATGCTGCAAGATATGTAATTTAAGATTAAAATCTTAGGAATTCTGCCACAAAGGCTAATTTCCAGAGTCATTCAGTATTTATAACAGGGTGGTTTTTTTTTTTTTCTTAGAAAAAGTTCAGTCTTGGTCCTGCGCTTAAAAATCATACTAAAACTTTTCCACTCTCAACCAGCCAGTGTTAGTGAGGTATGTGAAGTCAGGATATTAAGGCTTCTATTTCTCATTACAAAACAAAACAAAAATCATGGAACTGACTATATTGAAACATAAAAGGATGAATTTATACCACTGATACAAGCTGGTTAAAGAACACATGATAAGATTCAAACATTCCTCAATGAAAAGAAAGGTGTCTACTAGAAACCTAAAGCACACATTCTGTCAGAAATTCAGTCTTGCTTTTGGGGACCTCTGGCTTCCAAGCTATCATGCCAGCACACACAGATGATTAACGCTCTTCTGGGTTCTGTTTCTCCTGGCAAAAACCCTCTGCCTTTGGGAAGCTTATTCCTAGCCTGTGCTCAGACTTGGCCCAATATCCCAAGGGAAGAAAATAGGTAATACATAGTATCAGATCACTTAAGAAGGCTTTTTTCCTAGGATTTTAATTCATCTTGCTCTCTTTATTTCCACAGCTCTCCAATGTCTTTTAAAATGCCCATTATAATGTATCCATGATTTTCTCTAATTGTGGCACCAAGAGATGAAGCGTCCTACTGACACTAGTAAAACCCAAGCCTGTTTTTGTCTCATTAATTTGTTATTTTTGTTATATTCTGCTTATTTTGGGGCGGGGTCTAATTCAGTGTTTCTTTTTCAGTTTTTTTTTTCTTTTTAAATTTCTTGAAAAGGATTGTTTAATCTTGTTTTCAGCTTTTCTAATAAATATCTTTAAGAGTACAAATTTCCATGTAAGCTACTTTGGCAGTATTCTGCAAATTTGATGTGTGACATTTGGACTTTTTCAATTCAAAGTATTTTTGAGTTTCTGTCTTGATTTTTTTGTTTAATAGGTTATTTATAAATAGATTATTTATAAATATAAATCTTAGTTTCCAAACATTAGGATGATTTCATCATAGACTCCTAGATTCACTACATTTTTTTTTAACCAGAGAAAAAATATTTTGTGCCATTTCAACTACAGTATTTGAAAACTGGTTGACACCTCCTTTATTACCCAATACAGTCAGTTTTTGTAAATGTTCTGTATGTGCTTTCAAAGAATATACAATCTGTAGTTGCCGGGTGTGATATTTTATAAATGTCTATGACATTTTCCTAAAATTATTTATCTCAATTATTTCATTACTTTTTTTTTGTCTCCCCAAGCACTCAATGCCTTTCCCCAACGAGACAGCACAAGTAGGACAAAGGAGCAGAAACTGTGCTTCCAGTCTTTCCCTTTCCATGAAGAATTTTACTTTCAGTTGATTCTAGCTCTGTACTCTGGGTAATCTGATAGATAAGGTGATATGTGTTAATTACGTTACTAAGAAACTTCAACCACTTAGGGTAAAAATGACACCTAGAGTGGTAAACTGCACCTAGAATGGGAAGAATTAAAAACAAGTTATCAATGGCTAAAAGGAAGTTTACAAGAGATTCTGGCCTGTGGACTGTGAGATCTGTAAACCGGGGCAGTTCCTGTGCCTCTTCAGTATCAATCTCTTTTCCTCTTATAGTAACTTGAGCTCTGTAAACTGGGGGCCAAAGAAAGTAGTCATGTGTCCTGCATGGCATGGCAAGAGCTCCTCTGGAAGAGAGGTATCTGATGCTGCCCTGCTGGAAAACATTTCCTATCTTGTCTTGCTGAGTCAAATATGGGCTATTCTAGTTGCATGTGAACATTCAGTAGAGCCTACTACCAACCCCTGATGGTCACGCAGAAGATGCTGGGTTGAACTGGGGTAGGCTCTGTTCCTCATGCTGCACTAATGACTAGCACAGTGGTCATACCCTGTTCCCCTCCATCAGAACAAGCTTTTGAAAATAATGCTCACACATTCTGTAGCTTCATCGGTAATGGAGTTCAGCTATATCCTACAGAACTCATGGAAAGCTTCTAGAGTTCTGATTTCTAGATCCCAAGAGTCCAATCAATGTGGCATCAACTCTAATCATTTCAACAGTAGGGGCCCCAACCTCGATGGCATGGCCAAGGAAAATGGAAGCGCTTAATTTTCTTCAACAAGGGATAATCTGTTCACGTCACACACAAAGCTGACCAATGCCATTTCTCCTCCTCTCTCCACTTCCTTCCTGATGGAAAACAGACTCACCTTAGCTGTGTTCCTCATTTTCAGTTCCTTCTTCAAGAGCCTCATCAGAGTCTGAGAGCTCACCTTGCTGTGGCTCAGCAAAGTTCTGCTGGAGCATGGTCTCTGTGTGTCCATGGAGGATCTGATGGGCTGCAAGAATGTGCTTCCGCTGTGCAGTCCTCACTGTGCCAGAGCGACAGAAGAGTTCTTACTGTGAAAGTCTGGATGACACCGTTTCCAAATGTTTTTGAGAGGGTAGTGACAAGGATGATCATTGGCAAACCATGTATTTTCTGACTTTGGACCGCCTGGGTTAAGTAAAAATTATCTGCTCTCTGTTTTAGAAGGACATCTTGTAAAGGTAAACCAAACCCACAACCTACTTCTTTCTGCTCCCTCTGTTCACTGTCTTTGGCTCAGTCCGGTTAGTTTCTGCCATGTGCACTTGCCTCCAGCCCACCTCTCAGAACTCTCCTGGAATGCCTGAATCCTGTCCTTTTGCAAAACCCAGCTCAAGTCCCAGACCTCTAATGGGGTCAGTCCACACTTACCCTCTACCATGCCTGCATTTGTATATGTTGTGCAGCATCAAAGCACTTTATGTGAGTTATGTTTTCCTAACTGCATATAAGTGGTTACAAATGACTGATTACCCTAAACGAGACTGTTAGCTCATATTTCTGTTTGAACCTTAGTTCCCAATGTAAGGGTACTATTGATGGATAATGAATGTCTGAGTTCATGGCTTTAAAAGGTGGTCTTAGCTCCAAACTCTAAGAGTATTTATTATCATGTCTTCCTACAGTCAGTTTTAAACTAAGCCCTCAGAAAGGAGGGGCACTGACATCGATGACTATCACCCTGATGACGATGACAATGTGATGATGATATGAACAGTCAGCATTGGTCCTTGCTATATACCAGGCACCAATTTAAGCAGATGATATGTAATTACTCATTTAGTACCCCACAACCCTAAAACAGAATATTATTAATAACTCCATTTTCAGAAGTAGGACACACATAGAGAGATTAAGTTATCCAAAGTCATACAGCTGGTAAATGACATACTAAGTAGTACGGACTTTTTGCTACTTGGGTATCAACTGCTTTACATGACTCAACTCTGCAAGTCATGTGTTTCCATCACTAATTTGCTTAACTGAAAAATGAGAATAAACTTACAGCTGTCATAAGAAATCAAGATAATGTACATTTTCAAATGCTTAAGTGTACTGCTTGGAATGTATTGTGTATTTAAAATTTGGCAGCTACTGTTACTTTACATCTCTCTTTATGTGTCTCTTTAAAGTCTTTCTGATCCACCAACTTTTTAAAAAGTGAGAAATCTTAAAGTGGTCTAAGTACACTTTATGTTAATTTTGGATAAAGAGGAATATATATATATATATATATATATATATATATATATATATGGTTTTCTTATGTGAAAAAAAGAACAAAAGTTCTTAGTGTGTATTCCCCATCCATAGGGATTTTGTGATTTGGCATAAACATGGAGGTAAGAGCCCATGTTGTCGCCCAACTTGTCCACAGACAATTCCTACTGGATTCCTGCTGGGTAAGTTCCTTCTCCAAATCTTTCTTCTCAAATACAGGAGGAGCTAGTAAATATTAAGCTTGCGAGCTGGGGGTTTAGCTCAGCGGTCTAAGTGCCTGCTTGGCAAACATGAGGTTGTGAGTTCAATCCCCAGTACCAAAAAAAAAAAAAAGAGGAAAAACTTAATATTAAGCCTGCCATTTCCTTAGCTTCTTCAATTCTCTGAAGTACAATGGTTTTGAAGTAGACTGATCTAACTTTGGATTTTTGGAGAAGTAGAAAAGAGTTGCATATTTTCTTAAGGATCTAGAAAATAAAGTCCTTTTTATAATATAAGGGCATACAGAATTCTGTATTACTTGTCTTGAAAATGACACTTTGCAGGGATAGACACTTATATACACTGCTGATGGGAGTAGGAATTAGAACAATGCTATTGTGGCACAATTAGGTAAACTCTGTTGAAAGATAAAATACAGATTTCCTATTTGCTACCAATTGTACTGTTAGGAATTTACTCTCAAAAGCACATGCAAGATATGTGTAAAATGTATTGAGTATAGCACTATTAAGTAACAGAAAAAATCAGGGAGCAAACTAAGGGCTTTTCACTAGGATGAATTGGTTTTAAAATCATATAGCATGCTGGGTATGGTGCACGTGCCTGTGATCCCAGCCCTCAGGAGGTTGAGGCAAGATCACCAGGGCTTTGAGCATAGCCTGGACTACAAAGCAAGACTCTATGTCCAAAAAAAAAAGGAAAAAAAAGGAGTTCTTGCATTCTAATGTGTTAGATTGTCCTTGAGTTAGTAATCAAATATTGCACAGTTTTCTGCTTAAAGCTGTCCAGATGTTCCCTATGAAGCCCTGAAAACTTCTCAGCTGCTCACATAAGCATTGATCTTGTCCTAACTGCACACCTCTCTCTGGGGTCATACCTGCTGCCAATAGTCTCAGAGCTCTGAAAGAACCTTCTTTTTCTTTTTAAGACATATTTGTCTCTTCTTCTCTTATTTTATAAACACATCAATCTTCAAAATCTTTCTACTTTCCCTTGGAAAAATGATAAGTTGGGGCATATATACTACTGTCCCAGTAGGGATATGTTATTTGTGATTCTGGGAGAGTAGCAGAATAGATTCAGACCCTTTGGGCTTTCCCACTTTTCAACACCCACAATTCATGTGTCCTGACTACAAAAGGCTCCTATGGTTTGAATCATAGAATAAACCTCTTCTGGGAACAGATCTTGGTAATTTGTCAAGCTTATTAGAAGCTCACTTCTTCTCTACTAGAGATTATATTCTACAATCATACAGCAAAAAGAGAACTTGATGAGTTCAGAAATAAGACTCAGTCCTTAGTCATCAGAAATTTCTCCATACTTCTGTTTAGTTTTAAATCTCTGGGATACAGATAATAATTTGCATCACTTTAAAAATCCCAAAGTGAAGCACCTCGAGTGGGCTTACCTTTCTGCTTGATAAAGTCCTTTTGCACCTCTGGGATCAGAAAACTGTACACCAACTCAGCAACAATCTCCTCTGACTGAAGATGAGTTCGTCTAAAAAATTTTTAAAAATTAAATGATTTCCCTTTTTTCCCCCTTGAGTTGCTGATTTATACTTAGATCTTTCTTGCTTGTTTAAACAAACCCACTAAGTCCTGCTATCACGTTTTCCTTGATTGAGTGATCTGAAATATCACATTCTTGGCAAGCTAGTTTAAATTCCATGGAAAATCTGGATTTGACCTTATCCTTCATTTACTAGCCTAGTAGAGAGGCAATTTTAGAAACACAGCTTAGGCACAGAAGCCAATAACTTGAGGATCAAGTCCAAGGACTGTTGGATGCACGTATCTCTATAGCGTTCCAGCCTTGGACTCCTGGAAGTACACAGTATGAAAGTGATTCGGAGCACAGCTGAGAATTTAATTCCCAATGCTCCTACTGTACGGGGTATAGGCATGTTCACTTCTAAACAGTTGTGCTATTAAAACAAATAACACAAAAGCATGAGTTTGTTTCTCATCAGTGGTGAAATCTTAAACTACCGAAAAATTACATGTGGGTAACAGTAGCATCTCTGGGTGCATACCGACTTTCCATCTCATAAGCAATGTCATTGATTTCCTCTGCCATCTTTTCTATTTCTGCTCTGGCTTGTTCTTCGGCAGTATTCTCTTCAGTGTTCAATATTATGTCTTCCAGGTAGGAGGTTACTGTACTTCGGTGAACTTTAATCACCTGCAAAAAAGCAAAAAATGTCTTTACTTACTAAGAACACCGACTGTAAACAAGGTCAGAAAAACACAAACATTGACTGGCCTTTTTTAAAAAAAAACCTGCATATTTCATTCATATAGTAGCAATCTGATGCATATTTTGTTGAATAAATGAAAAGTAAAAACCCAACGCCATTTTGTACCAGGAGTGTCCTTTGGCTTGACAGGCTCCTTCCAGGGGCATCCACACACCCAGCTGCCCTACTTGCCTCCTTAAATATCTGGTCCTCCTCCTGCAGGCGCCTCTGCTCCACCTGGCGCCGGCCACTCTCCTCGGCCTCTCGCATCCGCCGCTGGCGCTCAGCCAGCATGGCAAAGGCGTGGATCCGCCTCTCTTCCTGTAGTCTCACAAGTTCTTTGGACAGGAAATCAAGCATGTCTGCCAGTGCCCTTCCTTCCAGGCCTGCCAAGTGGCTTTCAATCAGTGACACCTTAAAAAGAATCATAATGCAGTTGGAAGGCTACAGATTCCATTGCAAATGGTGACTTTTGGGAGAGCTAAACTCTTGAGAGTCAATTCACTGTCAGGGTGCCTTCAGTTTTTATTAGGAATACTGCCTCTCAATTTGTCCTGTCCCAAGAGTTCTACTAGGAAAACTGATTAAAAACTTATACATGAACTAATAAATTGCTCAGTCAGTCACTAAGGATCACAGACCTCAAATTGTGAAGAGGACTTAACAAAACATTTCTGTTAGTCACACAAATGTACTGTTTTCTTTCAGTTTTATCCAGAAGGTCAGGCATATCTTCCCAGGCATGAAGGGAAATCTCATGGTTCTTATTAAAGACAATGTTGAAGTTAAATACAATAGAATCTCCTAGAAATTCACTCAAGATACCTTCTAATTTTTTAATGGCTGCTCTTTGCACACAAGTTGAGGAGTTTCAAGATCCTCGGTAACACAGAAGTGGACAGCTTTAATAACTTCATTAATAACCATCTTTGAAACAGTATAGGAAAATTCTGCGTGATCATTAAGGTAAAGTAAGGAAGCCACAGAGCTCTTGGCCAGGAGTAAGCCAAGGATCTATGGGTCTCTGTGTCCTGGCTTTGACACATGAAGCGAAGTACGGAAGATGATTTATCCAGTGCACTTTATCCTGTGCCTCGCTATCCTCAGCTGTAAGGAAAAAGGGCTGTCATTCCAGCTGTCTGCGGCTTTAACACTGGCCATCTCCCCTCTGCTCAGTTCCCTTTCCAGTTTGTACATAGAGGAATGGAACTCTCACAGGTCTTAAGGGCAATATGGCTACTTGGTGAGACTGTCAGCCAGGTACAGTAGTTAGCACCAACATCCTCATCTTCATCCTCACCCATTCCCTACTCCACATACTTTTTAACCTGCAAATTCAATTGTACTTATATCCTAGGGAACAATGGGAAGAAGAGTGAAACTAGAGCATTTCACTACTCCACTCGGCCCAGAGATCACAAATGAATTCTCGCCCTTCCTCTAGAGATCATCAGCTCCCTCACTCAGGGGACAGTCATAATCCGTCAGGTACTGGAAATTGGGTGTGGTGGCTCATGACTGTACTTCCAGACTCAGGAGGCTGAAACAGGAGGACTGCCTCAAGTCCAAAGCCATCCTGGGCTATTTAGAAGGACTGTGTCTCAAAAAGGCAACCAAACAACCCTTCAGGTCCTAAGTTGGCCACATACTCACTTCCAGCTTTCTTCCTCAAACACTTTGGGGACAATCTAATTTGAGATTAAGTAAACACATTTAGAAAGGTGATTTCCCTGCAGTTATATCTTGTAATGCATCACATAACTGGCCACTCCGCATTGACTGGATGGTTTCTTACAGAAATAGGACAGAAAAGAAGGCGGGTGAGCATCACTTTGAGTATGTGATGCTCCCTCTCCCTAAGACACCCGCAGATCATGGGTGTACTTGGCAGACCTGAAGCAAGTGGTCCTTGCCTAAGTGACAGCTTTGTCCATCCCTTCCTCCCTTCACTCTCAGTTGATGTGATCATGGGACAAGTACTGATGTTTTAAAATAAATCTCATTTCTCACTTTGTCATGTTTTTATTACTTATTCATTATGCTAAAAGTCCTTAATAATTAGAATACAATAGAGTTAAGAAAAATTAGATTAGGGAAAAAAGAAGAATCAAGATATATTATGTAATATATCAAGATATGTTATATTAGGTGCAAATTCCCTATGATGAATGTGATCATTATATATATCTAAAGTGTAACAATCAAATGAACTTTGAAAAATAAATAAAAGTTATGAACTTTTAATAAATGAAAAAGAAAACCTGGAAGGCAAAAATCTTAAAGTTGAAAAAAATAGATTTGTTTTGTTCTCAAGTTTTTTGTTTTGTTTTATATTTGCAAGGAAATAAAAGGATGCTATATTCACATTCAGTTCATTGAACACACCCATCCTGGCTTCAAATTATGGACTACAGCAGCGTTAAGCATGCTGATTAGAGTACTGGGAATCTAGACTTTTAAATCATCTCGTTTATTGTTACTGTAATGTTGCTTGTGTGATTAAAACAAGAACAAGAAGGGAAATGTAACCAAAAGAAAAGAGCGAACCTTGTGCTCATGCAAGTTCCTCTGCCGCTGTAAGGCCAGGGTCACTTGCTTCTCGGCCTTTTTCACCAGCTTCTCGTCTTCTTGTAATGCGTGGCTGGTGCGTAGTTCCTGAATCAACTCCAACCGCTTTTCTTTCCCTTCAAACATCTGTAGCAAGTAAAAGACAGACTTGCAGGTTACTGTCCTTTGTGTCAAGCACTAGGAGTCACGCACTGCGATTTGTGCGGGCAGCGTACCTGTCCTGCTTTGAAGACTCACAGGGCAGGTGTGCGCAAGGGTGCTAGAATTCTGCCCTTTCCTGTACCTTTACCTCAGCAACGGAGCTCAGTTTCCAGTGAGCTGTAGGCTCAGATTCTAAAAATGCCTCTTAGGGACAAGGTGACAACCATAAGGTCGTATTAAGAAACTACAACTTTCCCTACAATTTCTTGTGGTCCTTCCCTAAAAATCCCAGGGCATGGCTTTTATCATGGCAGTGGTTCTGTTTCCATGAATGTGCCACTGATTTGTAATGCACAGTCTGCTATCTAAACTTCACTGGGTCTTTCTCCTGGGAAAACAGGGAAAGAAGTTTGAGAATGCAAATTGGGCACAAGCTGCTGCTTCACTAGCTCACTGGACTTACTCATCACACCTGAGGCACTTCAGAATTACAGCAGTGTGGAAAAAATGCACTGGGGCCGTGCACCAGTGCGTTCATAAAGTGAAATGTGGCTGGCTAAGGCTTTACAATCAGGAAGATCAGAGT
This sequence comes from Dolichotis patagonum, assembly GCA_004027295.1. Classification (NCBI taxonomy): domain Eukaryota; kingdom Metazoa; phylum Chordata; class Mammalia; order Rodentia; family Caviidae; genus Dolichotis; species Dolichotis patagonum. The sequence continues at coordinate 9,535 of PVJX010027700.1, read as the reverse complement.
TAAGTTTGCTGGCAATTAACTAAACCTCTTTCAGACCTGCTATTTGCATAAAAGATGGGATTCCTCTTAAAAAAACTAAAATGAGGAAATGCATGTAGAACATAGACTATATGACATGAGAATATAATAGGGGCCTTAAATCACACTTATAACTATTTCCTTTTATGATGCAGGTATTGCTAGTTGTACATAACTCAAACAATTATCCTGTGTCTTGAAAAATTAGAGCATTCATTTGGTTTATCATGCTTTAATAGTGAAAATTCAGGTGAGAAAATCCGTGGAATAATTCTGAGGAAGAAATAAGTTTTACACCACCTTAGTCAGAAATGAGGCAAGCTGCACCTATCCTTCCTCTCCCCTTCCTTTAACTGTGCTCCCCACCTGGACAATCACGGCCCCAGAAGTGTGTGGGTAGGTGATTCAAAGGTAGAGCTGCACGAGGCAGCAAGGTGCAAGAGGAACTTCGCCCTGGCAAACCAAGCACATATGCATTCTAATAACTATTCTCAGACAACAGACACAGGGCCAGTGGTTAGCCATACGTACCATGTTCTGAATGACCCTGCCACGCAGTAACCTCTGAAGGTAGATCACAGCCATTTCTATGTCTTCTTCTTCCTGAAGAACAGAGGGAGAAACAAGCAGCTTGAGAACAGAATCAGACTAAGCATCAAATATTTTCTCAAAATTTATTCCAAGCAAAAGTGACAGTACCAGACACCCTCGATGAATTGAAAGAGAAATAAACCATGGTCTCTGCCCTTGTTGAACACATAGTATTTTAAATACTATTTATTGCTCATTAAAATGTCTTAATATTTTTCATCATAAATAATATATCAATGCCAGATGATACTAAAGTTTAAAAAAAATCATAGGACTGCCATGTGATCCCTACAAATGATGCCATTTCCACCAACATCTTTCTTGAAGCAACAAATATTGCTTATAATATCCTTTCAGCAAAGGTATTTTCATGTTTGGTCATATGTCAGGAAAGAATACAGCTAGTCCATTATTAGAATGAGACATTCTCACAAGAGTTTAACCTAAATTGGTAAAAATCAGAATAACCTGGGCATGACTTAACCATCTGTAAAAGCCACCATAAATAACTCAGTCACAGCAGAAAGAGTATGCTCTGGAAATCAAATGAAAGCCCCTCTGTGTCTAAAGGAAGCAACAGCCCAGTGATGGCTTCAACCCTTGTGAAAGGCAGTATGTAACCAGAGCCCTGTGTGGAGCCTAGGAAAGGGGCACAGTCCAGCTGGGTAGTGGGCGCACCTGCGTGTGTTCCCATGCGTCACTCATCTGAGGTCATAGCAGGCGTTAATGAGATCTCTCCTTTACGTCCTAGCCCTGGCCTAGCAAAGACCCAGCATCCAGAGCAGACAGGCTGCTGCTTAGGAGGACCATCCTCTGCAGGAGTTCTCTGCTTGTGGCCAGAGGGACAGCCATCCACCAGCCATTCTAGTTCTCTCCATGAAGCAGCGACTTTGCACTGTGGCATCTCCGGCAGTTTCTTGTGGATTTGTTCAGTATGAGTCCAGCGGAAATTCTAACCAAGCCTGATGCTTTCCCCAAACTGAGGTGGCCTTGGTCAGGGTAATCTTTGCCCAGATGCCAGCCTGTCTTGACACCTCTGGCATTTCTTTCACTTTGATGCCCACAGTCATCAACTGCTCCCTGTCTGGACCACAGTCATCAATGGGCCCCAATGTGGAAAGACAGAATCCTGCTCATTTGATCTTCTTTTCCTATTTGGCAAATGTGACATTACCTTCTGATGTCTACTTTCCAAGTGAAGATTGTTCTTCTTTGTGTTTTTATTCTTCAAAAGATTGGGGATAGATTTCACTTCATTTCACTTTGCTCATGTGCATGCGCGCCCATGCGTGTATGTTTGATGTTTAGTGCATAAGAATAAAGACAAAATCAATTCTGAGTCAGAGCTTGAGAAGTGAACAATGTTAAATTAGACATGTTTTCAACCCAAACTCTTTAAAGAGTGAACTGACCACTGAATTTAGCTCTTCTAATAAAAGTTTCAGACTTACATTGGAAGTCATTGTCAAGGTTGGAGTCGGAAGCCGAGGCTCAGGTATGGGTTTCTTTTGAAGGAAGCGTAGAGGTTTCTCTGCTTCAAGAACTTTATTCTTCTTATCCAACAAGGCCTGAAACAATATCAGCAAATGTCACCTTGTATCTTTGTCTTTTCTTCCACTATCAGGGCTAGCCTGAAGATCAGAAATAATATCTCCGTGCTAAACTGTGTCAGCCTCAGGGGTACTCTCATACTCCTCAGGACACCTTAAGCACTGGATAAATACAGTACATGTTCTGAGTGTATTCATTTTCATCAAAATTTGGTGAAATTTAAATTTTTTCTTGGAATTTTTTAAAGGTTCTGTCTTGCTTGTATACATAAAATCTCTAACTCCCATTTTTTTGTATGAGATAATTTGCTCTTCTATTTATTTATTTATTTCTATTTTGGTACCAGGAATCACACATGTGCTTGGCAAGCAGGCACTTGTGCAACTGAGCTATATCCCTGGCCTTACTCTCTTAAATGAATGTCTGCATAACAGGAAATTTTCCTGTGCAGCAAAATACTGGAACACTTTGGATGTTTTACTGTCACAGGGGAGCAGAAGAGCACTAAATGGCAATTGTCTCCAAGTAGAGAGATTTTTTTCCTTTGATGTCTGCATATCTAGATTTTTTAAAAAATTAATTTGTCTGTTAGTGAATGTGTGTCTGCTTGCTTTTGCATCTTCTTCTTTTTTTTTTTTTTTATCACTGAGTCCTCCCATAGGAAAGAGCACTTAGCCAGGAGCCATTCTGGAGATGGGCTGGATAAGCCCAGAGTCCAGAACTGCTATCGGCTTCCTCCAGCAGCTCCCAGCTGGGTGCAGACCCATGGAAATTGCTTGGACTGCAGTGAGCCCAATGAGTCTGGTCTCAGGGCAGGCCTGCTGAGATTATTACTCCTTTGCCAGAAAGTAACTGCTGGCTGGCTTGCTGGAATAGAACGGCATGATCCGAGACTCTGTCTCCACAGGTTGTCTACTAGTGAACCCAGAGAAAATCCTGGAAGTGGACTATTTTACTTTTTTTTTTCTCTTTCTCCTTCATTGTTTTTATGAGTGTGACAGTGGTTCCTATCCTTTTTGTGGGTGTGGTTCTGTTCTGTTCTTCCTTTTATCTTGTCCATTTCTCTTTTCCTTCAGTCTTTTGCACCAGTTTCCCCAAGTTGGTGTGATCCCCTTTTGTCCTCCAACCTTACTTCTAATCTCTTTCTCTTCTTCCACTTCTCTATTTTCTCTTCAACCCATTTTAAATTTGAACCCTCAAGGGCAAAATTGAAACATTATGGACTTATACATTGCATATAGTTATCTGGTTCATTTTATATTTTGTTATACATCACAAATCTAGCTGGTACTATTAAAAGTTGCAAAGTAAGGGTCAGCTCAGTTTGTTGCTTTCTGGGCTGTGTTTGATGCTGTTGATAACACTACAGTGAATATTGACATAGTTGTTCTAAACAGCTATTGGTCCTGATATTCCATGACTGAGATTAACTAAAGATCACAGAAAATATGGTGGCACAGTGCCAAAGAACCAAGGGATAGGCCAAACAAGCAACAACTTCTCACCTCCAACTAAGAGGTGAGATCTTCCAACAGGCTCAAAATCCAAAAAACCAGCTACACCTGGAAGATACCTCAGAGATGTAATCATCACCTAAGGGGTCCTAAAAAGTACTAATAAATCAACCCACCATAGGCAACTTAAAAGCATCACCCAGGAATTAAATTTTAACAAGAGAAAAAATAAAATGAGACCATATTTCAGCAAAATGCAACCCCAGATGTCCAGTTTGCCAAAGGCAACTCCAAGGGGCAATGAGGTGGGACAATTGGAAAGCCCCCAACTAGGTCTCTCTAAAGTGATAACAACAAAGCAATTGAATGAGGCTCTGGAAAATAATGAAATCAGAAACAATTTCTCAGATAACCTATAGAGATTACTAAATCACACACCATGCTTAGCGATGTTAGAGCAGACACAGACAAAAAATAGACAAGGTTAAGAAAATTATGGAAGATCAGCATAGAAAGAAATGGAATCTACAAAGCAGATTCAAGCAGATATCCAGGAGAACAAAAACTCCGCTGAAAGTATTCAAAAAAGATTAGGCCACTGTGAGGATAGGATCTCAGATACTTTAAGACAGACTTGCAGCTAGCAACCAGGAAAAGAAAGATTTTTAAAACTAACAAGGGACCATGCGAAATCATTCCAGCAGCTGCTACATGAGACAAAGAAGAATAATTTAAGATTAACTGGTGTCAATGAACAATAAGGAGATATCACAACTGACATTTAAAAAATGTTCAGACATCATGACAGAAAACTTTCCTCCTTGAGAAAAAGAATATACAGATATATGAGTCATATAGAACTCCAATTAGTAATGATCAAAAAAATCTATAGCCAGGCATATCATAGTCAAGGTTCCAGAAATTCAACACAAGAATAGAATTCTAAAGGCTATACTGGAAATTCCATCAGAATTACAACTGACTTCTCAGCACAAACTCTCAAGTCAAGAAGAGCTTGGAGTGAATTACTCTAAGTTCTAAAGGAAAACACTTTCAACCCAGATTGATGTACCCCACAAAAACTATCTTTCAAAATTGATAGAGAAATAAGATACTCCCATGACAAAGAACATCTAAGGAAATTTATGACCACCAAACCAGCACTCCAAAATGTTCTGAACGACATTCTAGAAAGAGATAATACTGGCCCTGAAGCAAGGCCAGCAGATTGCTGTAGCTGCTGGTTTCAAACAGGAGCCTAAAGAGAATTCTTTCTGTGGTCTGTTGGCCATTTCATAACTTTGGAGATGTAATGGTCAATTCATCAGAAAGAAATAGAAGATGAGTATGGTGGACTTTAGGGGGCCTGCAGGGGAGAGACCATGGTGCCTCGGGACCTGCACCATGTGGTTGACTTGGGGTGCCGGGAGAACAAGGAACTCCTCCCCTCTCTGGGGGGCGGCCCAAAGGAGAGACACCCTGGTGCGTCGGGACCTGCACCTTGTGGTTGACTCAGGGTGCTGGGAGAACAAGGAACTCCTCCCCTCTCTGGGGGGGGGCAGCTGTGATCCTGCCGGCATGGGCTGAGAATCAGACATCTCACGTCGTCCTGTCCCTTGTCCCGTGTCCCCCCACCCCTTAGCAAGTGAGAGCCAGTTAACTACACATCTTGTGAGGAGATTGGCTGTGTTGTTTGGTATGAGCTCCCCGTATGCAAAGATATGGATAACCATTTGGAAGAAAACAAGAGACAGTATGACAGATGGTGAGGATCTCTGGTTGTCTAGCTTTGAAGTTTGTGCTTTCTTGTGTCCTGTTCTGTTTTGTTGTGTTTAATTTTGCCCCCCTTTAAAATGAAATTTTAAAAAATATATATTAAAAAAAAGAAAGAGATAATAAGGACTACAGCTTCATGAACCCAAACAGAAGGAATCTACCAGGAAAGGCAAACAATTGGGCAAGGAGAGGGGGTGGTCCAACAACAGGAAAATAATATGACAAGGATAAGTCAAATACATTTCAGTTATAACCGTCAGTGTTAGTGGTCATAATTCACCAGTCAAAAGACACAGGCTGGCAGAATGGACCAAGAAGCAAGATCCAACAATACGTTGCATATAAGAAACACATTTAATTTGAAAAGAAACTCATAGACTGAAAGTCAAAGGATGGCCAACAATACTCCACGTGACAGGAACTCAGAAAAAAGTAGGGGTAGCTATTCTATTTACAGACAAAGCGAATTTCAAGCCAAGACTGATTAAATGAGATAAAGAAAATCACTACATCCTCTTAAAGAGAACAATCCAAGAGGAAGAGATAACAAGTATAAGTATATAAGTAGCAAATACCAGTGCACCCAACTATATAAAACAAGTACTAATGGACATGAAAAATCAAATAAGCCCTAATACAATTGCATTGGGAGAACTCAATACTCCACTGCCACAAAAAGATCAACTAGGCAAAAAATCAATAATGAAATGTTAAAATTAAATCAAACTTTTGAATAAATGGACTTCATAAATGTCTTTAGACTCCAGAACATCAGAATACACATTCTTTTCAGCTGTACAGTGGAAATTCTCCAAAATAGACCATATACTGACTCATATAACATGTTTAAGTAAATGCAAAGGAATTGAAATTATTCTATGCATACTATCAGACTACAGTGCAATGAAATTGGAAATCCATACCAAAAGAAACCACAAGAACTTCATAAACACATGGAAATTAAATAGCACCCTACTGAACAACCAATGGGTCACAGATGAAATTAAAGAAGAAATTAGACAGTTTTTACAGTTAAATGACAATGACAGTACAACATAATGGAACTTGTGGGATATAGTGAAAGCAATCTTAAGAGGGGAATTTATAGTAGTAAATACCCCATCAGGGAAACAGAGGAAGCACACATAAACAACTTAATGTTGAACCTCAAACTTCTAGAATAAGAAAAGCAGGCTAAGCCAAAAGCTCATACAAGGGAGTAAATTATAAGGATCAGAGCAGAAATTAACATACTGAAGACTAAAAAAACAATACAAAGAATCAATGAATGGGAGAGTTGGTTCTTTGAAAGGTTAAATAAAATTGACAAACCTTTAGCCAAACTTATAAAAAAAAAAGAAAAAAAAAAGAAAAGACTGAAATCCATGCAATTAGGAATGAAAAGGATAAAATCACAACAGACCCTGTAGAAATCCAAAAATCATCTATATCTACTTTGAAAACTTTTATAATAAGATGTAAAATACAGAAGAAATAGACAGATTCCTAGACCTAGACCTAGGAATTACCAAAACTGAATCAAGAAGATAAAAAAATCCTAAATAAACCAATATCAATAAATGAAATCAAAGATGTAATTAAAAACTTATTAAGAGAGAAAAGTCCTGGCCCTGATGGATTTACTGTTCAATTCTACAAGAAATTGAGCAAAAACTAACACCACTACTTCTCAAATTCTTCAATGAAATTGAAAAGCAAGCAATACTTCCAAATTTATTTCCTGCATTCCAAGCATTATCATGATACAAAAACAAGAAAGAGACCCAATTAAGAAAGAGAATTACAGGCCAATCTCCCTAATGAACATTGATGCAAAAATCCTCAAGAAGATAGTGGCAAACAGACTGCAGCAAATCGTCAAGAAGATTATACACCATGATCAAGTGAGATTCATCCCAGGGATGCAGGGATGGTTTAACATTTGTAAATCTATAAATATACCATATAACAGAGGCAAGGCCAAAAATCATGTAATCATCTCAATAGAAAAAGAAAAAGCCTTTGGTGAAGCCCAGCACCCATTCATGATAAGAACTCTACAGAAAATTGGAATAGATGGTCTTTATCTCAATCTGATAAAAACTATCTATGACAAACCAACATCTAACATCATACTAAATGGACAAAACCTGAAAGCTTTCTCTCTAAAATCAGGAACTAGACAAGAATGTCTACCATCTCCACTCTTACTCAACATAGTCCTGGAAACTTACCTAACACAATTAGACAAGAGAAAGAAATAAAAAGAATAAAGAGAGGAAAGGAGGAAGCTAAACTGTCATTATTTGCAGATGACATGATACTCTACCTAGAAGACCTGAAAAACTCCTCCAAAAGACTACTAGATTTAATAAGCAAATTCTGAAATGTAGCTGGTTATAAAGTCAACACTCAAAAATTAATAGCTTACCTGTACACGAATAACAAACTCACTGAGGCAGAAATGTGGGAAACAATATCTTTTATGATAGCATGCAAAAAAAAATACCTAGGAATCAAACTAATGAAAGATGTAAAAGACTTCTACATTGAAAACTACAGTACTCTGAAAAAGGAGATTGAAGAAGATATTAGACAATGAAAAGATATCCTGTGCTCTTGGATAGAAAGAACCAATATAGTGAAAATGGCCATACTTCCAAAACTGTTAAACAGATTCAAGGCAATCCCAATCAAAATTCCAATAGCATACTTTACAGAATTACAGAAAACGATCCTAAAATTCATCTGGAACTGGATGAGACCTAGACTAGCAAAGGGAATCCTGGGGAACAAAGACAAGACAGGAGGCATCACAATCCTTGACTTGAAATTATACTATAAAGCTACTGTGAAAAAAAAAATGGTGTGGTACTGTAAAAAAACAGACCTGAAGATCAATGGAACAAATTAGAAGATGCAGAAATAACTGCAGACACACGAAGCCACCTTATCTTTGACAAAGGAGCCAAACACATCACTGGAATAAAGATAGCCTCTTTAATAAATGGTGCTGGAAAAACTGGCTCTACACATGCTAAATATTAAAATTGGTCCCATATCTTTCACCATGTATAAAGTTAAAATCAGAATGGATCAAAGATCTTAATATTAAAATAGAAACATTAAATCTGCTGGAAGATAGAGTAGGTAAAACTCTTGAAGACACTGGTGTAGGTAGAGACTTTATAAACAAAACCCCAATTGCACAGGAACTATCACAAAAAATCAACAACTGGATCTCACCCTACTGAAAAGCTTTTGCACAGCAAGAGAAACCACCAACAGAGTGAAAAGATAACCTACAATGTGGGAGAAAATGCTTGCCAACTGTTCTTAGACAGAAGATTACTATCGAGAACATATAAAGAACTCAAAAAAAAAATCAGTCTTCCTAGATTTAAAGATCCAATCCAAAAATGGGCATCTGAGATGAATACATACTTCTCAGATGAAGAAATATGAACAGCATATATTGAACAGCAAATGTCCAACCTCACTGGTCATTTGAGAGATGTGAATTAAAATAACACTAAGATTCCACCGCACTCCAGAAAGAATGGCTATTGTCAAGAAATGAAGCAATAACAAATACCGGAGGGCTGAAGAGAAAAAGGAACCCTTCTCCACTGTTGGTAGGAATGCAGACTGGTGCAACCACTGTGAAAATCAGTGTGGAGATTCCTTAAAATAATAGGACTAGATGTTTTCTTCAACCCAGCTATTCCCCTTCTGGGTATCTTTCCAAAAGAATTAAACACATACCGGGCATGGTGGCATACTCCTATAATTCTAGCACTCAGAAGGATTGTTGTAAGTTCGAGACCAGCGTAGGCTACAAAGTGAGCCCAAGACTAGCCTGAAGTGCATGAGACCCTGTCTCAAAAAGACTAAATAAATAAATAAAATAGAGTTAAAAACATCAGACCACAGTGATGTATGTGCACCCATGTGTATAGCAGCACAATTAGTAATAGCCAGATCTTGCAAACAACCTAAATGCCATCAACTGATGAATGAATAAAAAAGATGTGGTATTTTTATACAATGGAGTACTAGTCAGCTATAAAGAAGGATAAACTGGAGACTTCTATAGGCAAATGGATGCAACTTGAGACTATACTCATTAGTGAAATAAGACACAC
>PVJX010027699.1:0-24606 GCA_004027295.1 Dolichotis patagonum | reverse complement strand
CTGAGTAGTATCATGTTTGTGTCTAAGTGCCACATTTTCTTCAGCCATTCGTCAGTCGGTGAACACTTAGGTTGTTTCCATTTTATGGCTATTGTGGATAATGCTGCAGTGAAGATGGGGTGCACATGGCTCTTCCACATCTTGATTTCATTTGCTCTGGCTCACATAGTGGTTCCTGCTTTTGGTTTTAAAGGAATTACCTCATATCATGGATATATTTTAAAGGAATCACCATAACATTTTCTCTAATAGCTGTTGTAACTTACTCTTTCATTTTGTGTAAGAGCTCCCTGTTTTCCATGTACTCACTGGCATTTGTTTCCTTTTGGCTTTTTTTTTTATAGTAGCCATTCTAACTGGAGTGAGGTCACTCATATCTCACTGTAGTGTTGAGTAGCATTTCTCTAATGATTAGTGATGGTGATAATTTTTTAATGTACCTGTTGGCTATTTGTCTGACTTCTTATAAGAAACATCTGTTCAGGTCCTTTGCCCAATTTTAAATCATGTTCATTATTTATTTGCTGTTGAGATTTTGAGTCCCTTGTACATTCTGGATATGAACCTCTTGTCTGATACATAGTTTAAAAATATTTTCTCCCATTCTCTAGGTTGTTTCTTCACTCTTGTACTATGCAGACGTGTTTTAATATGATATAATCCCACTGGTTAGTTAGACATTTTTTCGTTGTAATCTGGTGGTCTTGTTCAAGAAATTCTTGCTTTTCCAGTGCTCTACAACATTTCCTCTATGTTTTGTCCTGGAAGTTTTATAGGTTTTTCTTTGTTGCATTTAAGTCTTCAGTATTTTCTGAATTGATTTTCATAACTGGGAAGAGATAGGTGATTGGTTTCATTGTTCTACATGTGAGTTTCCAATTTTCTCAGCACTACTTATTGAATAGTCTCTTCTTTCTCCAACACATGTTCTTTCTACTCTTCTTCTTTTCTTCTCTCTTTTTTTTGTTTTTTTGAAACCAGGCACCTAACTGATGACCTTGAGCCTGTCAGACAGATGCTTATGCCACTGAGCTAAATCCCTGATAAGTGGTAGATGTTTGAGTTTATTTCTTTGTCTGTCTCCAGCCAACCAAGTTGATGACCTAGACTAACCATTGCAGTTATAAAGATAGTAGAGAGAAAGAGAGAGAGAGAGAAAGTTATTTCTGTATTTGAATAAGAAAAGCTCTAAACTCCTTGCTACATTTTGAATTTGTGATATCCCATTTTATAATATTTTTTGTTATTTTGGATGAAAACCAGGACATTCTACCACTGAAGTATATTCCCAACCCTCTTTTGTCTTTGAGACAGTCTTGTTAAATTGTCTGGATGGTACTCAAACTTGCAATCCTTCTGCCTCATTTTTTTTATACTACCTATCTCTTATTATATTAATGTATTGTTTAATTGTTTTGTTTTTGAACCTCATACTAAAATATGAATGGTTTTTATACCACATTTACTAGTTACTAATCTTAGTATCCACCAGTGGATCTTGCCCACATTACTATCTTGCCCACATTACCATTAGAACATGATAATTACTATCATGTTCTAATGGTAATTTTAATTTCCTTCATCCTTTCTACATTTAGTAATTGCAATTTTATTGTAAAGAAGAACTACTTCTTCTTACATAATTATCAATATTTATCATATTTTATGGGTTAAAATCTTATTCATCTGTTTATCCATTTATTTGTATTTGCTCGACTTGTTCCACGTTGGTCCACTGGTCGCTCTTTAGGTGGTTCTTGTCATTCCATCTTGCTTCCCTAGTTTTTTGGAGCAATTATTTCTTATGGCCTCCCCAGGATGCTCCAGGATCACCTTGCATTTCTTCTGTCTCAGCTGTGCAATAAACACTTGCTAAATGTTTTCTTTAATTGGACAAATTATTTAGAAAACAAGAAGTGGATTGTATCATGTGTGCACTTCCACTGGAAGCACTTCCATTGCTTCTAGGGCCTGTTGGAAAGAAAATTAGGAAACACAAATTATGAGGACCTAGTATCTCATATACACAGAAGTCATCTATGAACCTAAATATGTATGTATCTACCTACCTACCTGCCTGCCTGCCTGCCTACCTAGTACCTATCTATTAAAAGACTACGCATTCATACTTATGCTTTCAATTCCAACAGAGCAGCACAGGATTCCTACTAGTTCTCCTCTCGGCTAGCAAAGTCTTTCTTCAACACTGGAAGAAACTGACTTTCATGATACAAGATACTTATTTTGTCAATATTGGAATATATTTAAAATGTATTTAAAATTGCTCATGTATGTTCCTAGAGAGACAATTTGTTCTAACCAGAGTTCTAACCAGTTCATATTCAGTTCCTTTTGGCACTAGCTTTAAAATGTCCATTTTAAAAGTTCACTTATCCTTTTCTTCCCTAGTCACTTTGCTGTGGTTTGGGAAGAAAATTTAAAATAGGAGCTACAGTAATATAGGTAGGAGAAATTTTGGATAATCGAGTTCTTATATGTATGCAATTCTAAAATTTACAGCAATCTTCCTTTGCACCCTTACATTTGGCCTATATATGGTATCTAGTTTTCTTTCTCAAGAAACTTAAGGGATCTGTTCATTATTTTTCATTTCACTGAGATTCTATCCTCAGTCTAGATACAGTTTTGCTACTAGACACTCAAGAAAACAATAGTCACCTATGTATTTTTATTTTCTCTGGAGGTTCCTGTTTTGCTGCATGAAGCTACTCTGACTGCATGATTTTCGGGCTTATGTCAGAAGTTCGCATTAAACCTTGGTTACTGAAATGCTTATCCCATAGAAGAAGCTAACAGTAAAATGTCAAAGTGTTTTTTCCTCTGGCTTCTTGGGTAAAGCTCAGGGCTGACTGGAGATGGCTTGTATTGGCATAGACCAGTGATGGTGAACCTTTCACAGATGTGTGTCCAAACCGTAACCCCAAACTCATTTATTTATCACAAAATACCAGCACTGCAATTAAACCTGAATACTGAGATTTTAGTTTAGAAAAGACACCTCATACATTAACATCTTGTTTCTTAAAAGAAAAACAAATAACATGTGTGCCATAGGTTCACCACCCCTGGCATAAACTGATGAAAGGGTCTGAATGGAGGACAGAAACACGGTTTCCCCACACCTGCAAGGAAGAATGACCGGGAAATTTGCCAAAATAAATCTCTCATAGTAAATCAAACAAACACTACAATCCTTTGAAAAAACAAATTTTGATGTCACTTTGTTTTTTCTTAGATTTTTTTTTCTCTGTTTTGCTGTTTACTTCTTTGCTGTGATCTCTCATATTCCATCTAAACGTGCCGTGACCCCTTATCCACCTTGACACCGTGATGACGCGCTCTGAGCTTTCTGGCTCTTCTTGCTCTTTTGACACTTAGTCATGACCTCGTGACATCATAATTCAGGATGCAGCTTGGGTCTGAGACCCGCTGTGGATCCTGCCCCATCCTGAACTCCAGCCACATCTGCAGGCCAGCCCACTTCTCTGGGCTTTGCCTGTGCTTTACCAGCCCTCAGCCCTTACTGCTAGGTGAGATTATTTTATGTAGTCTGTTTTTTCCAAAGCAGTAGTTTTCATTTTCTCTGGAAGACAATAAATAGTAAGATCTCTTGCTCACTGTTTACTATATATATATATATATATATATATATATATACACACACACACACGTATATGCTTCATATACATATCTGTCCATATATATGTATAATATAATATATATTTCATATGCATTTCCATTTGATGGAGACCATATATATATATATCCATCAAAACATGCATACAATAAAATCTAAAGCTGACACTCAGGGCCGTGTGCCACAGTATAATTGATTGCAGTATCATCTATAGCTATCAATCTGTGCACTTCAATAACCAACCTTTGCCCCCTCTACCTGCCCTCTTACTGTCTTATTAACTCACACTGCCTACATTCTTTGGACTCTTTAATCAAGTACTTGTTCCTCAGGGGAGGTTGAGGATTTGTTCGGTGAGAATCACCCACCACAGGACCTGCTGTTGAAAATTATTTCTGTGTTCTGAGTCTCGATTCCTCCACCTCTCTGTCTCTAGAAACCTCCTCAAACATATCTTTAAATTTATTCTCTTACTTTATTCTCTTACTTCTTCAGTTACTCTGAGTGACTGATCAGGATTGCCCCATAGCAATTAAAAATTTATTGAGAAGCCATATAAATAAAAGTAATTTAAATTTCTCTACTCTCCATTCTGATATGGGCTTGGGGCATGGAATGAGAACCAGAGGAGAAAATTCACATGTAGATTGAATTCAGCTTTTAGGAAAGGGATTTTAGTACTAGCACTCAAACTTTATTAGGCTTCTGATCAATTTCTAATTAAAGAAAGCATGAATCCTCAAATGGCAAGGGGAAAAGGTGATTCCTTAGGAAGGCACTGAATGTCTTGTCTCTTTAATTCCCTGTCTGTCAAAACAAATCAAAACACTCACTGGTAATTTTAACTCAGTCTTTTTTTTTAATAAAAGGCTGGATTTTTTAGGTATGAGAAATCCCAAAAGTTATTTTGAATTTTTATTCTATTGCTTGAGATCATTCTGGGAGAGAAATATGCTTCAGATCATTTGGTGAAAAAATGATTAATGTTAATTTCATCTCAGACTCTATAAATATAATTTTATGTTATTCACTGGAGATGGATTTATTACCTTTAGATTTCTGCTCTTGTATACCATAATAATTGATCTCATAATTCTCAGGTAAACCTGTAAGGAATATATCACTTCGATACAGTATAATTCTATAGGAAAAAAACTTACTTGTGAAAAATTAACAAATTTGTTTAAGCAAATAGCTTCAGAAGACAGGAAAGCAAGGAGATGGGGGACAGTCGATTATGAAATAATAATAAGATCATGTTCTGATCAGTGATCAATTAACAGAAATGCCATTTCATCAGACAGTATGCATCTTTATTTTATATGACTGTTACCTGAAGCAGGTATTTGTAAAGAAACTCTGGATTTATGTTTTTCCTCTATCCTATAAATCACATTTATGTTGAGCTCATTACAAAATTAAGAAGCTGGAGAAGGTCTTAAAAGAAATTTAGTCAACTCCTCTTTTCACATATCAAAAAAACAGAAAAAAGTCAAGAATCTTTATCATGATATCCTTAGTTTTCTCTTTTCCTTAAGAAGCTTTGTCTAATTCGAATGATATCATATTGGCCTTCTTTATGCTCTCCTCTGATTTTAAGCAAATGTTCATTCCACATAAAGAAAGCAGAAAAGATTTAGAGTCTGATGACACAGGTCAAAGGCAGAAGCAAAGCTCCTGTCCTCACTGTAGGTAGGTTCCTCTCTCTCCATGAATGTTTGTGAGGGCTCTAAGTTGCTCAGCTGGTTCACATTCCAGTCTTCTCACTCCTTCATGTGACCTGCTTTGCAATCTATGCTTTGCATCTGTGGGTCATTTCTTTCCAGAAATGGCAGAAAGTGGTATGACGTATGTAGACCAAAGTATTGCACCAAGTGAGGCCTACCATGATTGGCTGCATTTCCTTTGAAACGGTTATTTAAAGAGGGAATTAACAAATCCTGATGAGGGATGAGGGTGGAACAAGGGCTGTGTATCCCTGGGTAGCCTTGTCCTACAGCGGAAAGAAGGTTGGTCTAGAAGTTCAACCAGAGCTCGAAGGTGAAATCTGCTGCCTGTTCTGTGCTGCAATATTAGTCAACTGAGCATGCTAGGATCAGTTTTCTGAGACTGATAAATGAAAACTTGGATCAGATTAGCATTTGACAAATTCAAAGCCTCCAAAATACACAGTGTTAAAACAAGGATATAAAGTGAGTCAGTATAGATTGTGAAAGAGGTATACATACTCTAAACATCTGAAATGAAAATTTATTGAAACTACTTTGTTAAGTACTGGTGAGGAGGTGCAGAAATTATAATTTTCATGTTACTGGTAGCTATTCATTAGTTCAGTCATTTTGGTTAACTCTTTGGCAGTTAAAAGCATATGTATAAACTGTTTATACTCTGTGACATGGTGCTTTAACTTGTACATAAACACATATCAGAAATGACAGGTGATGCCAAAAATGTCATGTAAAATATACCCAGAGCAATTTGATTCATAGACACAAAGGACTGTATACTGTGTGTGTGTTTTTTTTTTTTTCAGAATAAGCAAAATTACTATGTGGAAAGAATTCTCAGAATAGTGCTTATTCTGAGTAATTAAGAAAAATATAAAGGAACTCTGGAAACTTCCTGTCTCTTGATTTTCTAGATACATAAAGTTTGCTCAAGATATAGGCACTTTATTGTGTGTAGGTACTCTCTTGATTAAAAAAGAGAAAAAATAGAATGAACAAAAATAACAGAAAAGAGAGAGAAAGAAAATGAAAAGAAGCAAAACAGAAAGAACCATTGTCCTGGGAGAAAATACAGCCATTCCTATGGATGGAATTGTCACTACTATTTGGCTGTGCTTGGTTTGGATTCAGTGATTTCTAAATCCTCTTCTACCGTAATTGTCAATGATTGTTTGAATAAGAAAAAATATAAGGTGAAAATTTGGGACTGGCAAAGTCAAGTTAGTGCCAGCTTTTATGGTCTAATATTATGATTGTCAATGGGCACATTAACAAGAAAATGATACTAGCCATAAAAATTCTAAATTGCTGTGTCAAGATCCCACTTTCCTTACCTGAAAGCTATGGTTATCTTGTGCATCATAACACCATCTGTAAATTAGGAAACTCATTTTACTTCCTCCATCTGCAGAGTCCAGTGTGTAAAGAAGGTGTGTTTGAATGGATTTTACAATTCATATTCAGTAATACAGGATTTTACCGCTATGAGCAGAAATAAAAAAAAATGCTCCCCTGCTATTATAATCAGAACAATACCCCAAATTTACAGATTAACTCTGTAGCTACTGTAACTACAGTGACTTGGGCTAAACTCTGATTCAAACACCTGGGAAATTGTGAAGCAGGTAAAATCAGCAGCTGCTCTTCTGGTATTTTTGGTGGGAGGGAAGGAGTTGTTGCTCACATATTCAAGGGCATATTACCCTCCCCATAGATTTAAACAAATCTACAAAACCATGCCTTGCGAAAAATTATAGAATTGGATCATAATACCTGGCACAATTATTCTTTCTCTTGTGGAAACATGGCCTCTAAATTAAGATTCGAAACTTTATAAAGAAATAAAAGCATGGATGGCTATTGAGCTCTTAAAATGTGTCCAGGTCTTTAAGTTCCATCTCTCATTTGATTTTAAAGCATCGTTTCTGTTTTATAGAGAAGACAGTGAGCTCCATGAGAATAAACACCTGGGGGACACTTAGGAGTCACCCTACACATGTGACCCTGATGGTCATTTTTCTTTTCCCACTCTTCCTTTATAGGAAGAGACACTGAAATTTGCTCTGGGTTTGGAATCACTCACAACATTAAGTAAATGTGAAGACATGAATACTAGAAATAGAGACCGAGGCTTAGGAAGTGAGCCTTGCTTTTATTTCCTGTGAATAAAAGTTGCTTGATTTTTGCCTTATGCTTCTGTTTGGTAGAAATTTGACGTCACTCCATTTGATATCCTCAGCTTTGTGTGTCCTCCCTGCCTGGGGTTCCCAGTAAGTCTGGAAGGGTTGCTGAGTGGGGTGCTTATCGCTGGCTTTTGTTCCGTCTCATTGGACCACCTTAGGCACAGTTACAGTCCTCTGCAGTTCAGAATCTTCGCAGGTGGTCTTTTCAAAGTCTTCAGTGTCCTGTCCTTCCTTCAGGTGCATGTTTCCTTCTATTCTCCAGGTCCAGGGCCACGCTGGAGGCTTCTATCTCTGCTGCCATTTCTTCCGTTGTGGAGCTCTGTCAGTGTTTGGTGGAATGGGCTGTGGGGAGCTGGAAGCCATCATAGGACCTTGCTCCTTTCCAATCTCTCTTCTCATAAGTATTCTAATTTGTCAAGAACTTCTGTCATTTTTGTCACTTTTCTCACTCTCTGCTAAACATGTTATCCATACTTAGTACGTCTTTTTTTCTGCCATTAGCCTATGTATATAGTACATACTATCCACAGTCCTTGTGGGGAACTGATATGTATACACAGTGTATCTGAATTCTCTTTTTATCCCTTTTCCCTTCCTCTCTTCTTTCCCTTTCTTGCCCCTTCATCTTTGAGAAAGATCCACCTCCCTACTTCCTATTATTTTTCTTCTTTTTTGCTCTTTAATTATACCTTGGATTCCTCACATAAGAGAAACCATGTGATATGTAAGGTTGTGTGTCTGGTTTATTTCACGTAACATTATGATTTCCAGGTACATCTATTTTCCTGCATATTCCTTGAATCCATCTTTCTTTATGACAGAGTGGTACTCCATTGTGTATAAATATCACCATCTGTGGATAGACACACAAGCTGCTTCCAAGATTTAGTTATTGTGAGTAACTAAACATGGGTATGCATTTATTATTCAATATAGTATCTTTAAGTCTATTGGGAAGATACCTAGGTTGGGAATACCTGGGTCAAATAGGATTTCTTGTTTCAGTTTTTTGAGACTACTCAGTACATTTTTATTAAACTCAAATATTGAATGAAATATTTCAGAATAGCTAATATGTTTATCAACCTGTGTATTTCCAAACCTGTACAAATAGCAAAATCACCCAAGAAGCTTTGAAAAATGCCAATTTCTAGGCTGTATTCTTGAAGCTTTAAACCTGAAAATTTTCAAGTGGAATTTAGAAACTTTATTGAAAAACTAACAAAAATAATTGTTCGCATATTTATACAAGTTTGAGAATTATGAACTTCGTTGAGCTGAGTATGAGGTATATCCAGTGTCACTTAGGTGAGGACAGAGCAGGAGCCCAATGAAATGAGACATGTTGGTAGGAAAGGAAATAAGAATATATTAGAAACTTCATGGAACATTCTTGGAAATACACAATATATTCTTCGTGTGCAGTAATTTCATTTGACCCAGGACAAAAGAATGGAGTTTTTAAATATATTCATTGAGAGAAAGAAAGCTTCTGTCTGGGAGAGAGACAGAAGGGGTCCCGAGCGGGTTACCCACAAAAGAACGGATTTAAGGCAGCATTTCATCAGAGACTTACTGCCTTCTTGATTTTTAAACCTCTACTCACATCCAAACAAATGGAATTTGACATAATTTATTATAATAAGGAAACTATTTCATATAAATGTGTTAATTTCTGAATCATTTGCACTTTGGAATTTTAGTATTGAAGTAAAATTTTGTGTTCTTAAAAAAGATTTTCATGAATTTGATAGCTAACCTGAGAGATATTTTTAGAGCTAGAATAGCCTTCTTGCTTAAAAAAATCATGTTTTATCTGAAGCTTGCTCCTAAATTATATCCATATTAGTAATTTTAATAATATGTGGTAAAATTAAAAATAGAGTAAATAGTTCAATTTTAATAATTTATTACTGTAAAAAACACATTGATATTAATAACCTTCAAAATGCTCCTCATTTTGAAAACACTTGGCCCATTGTTCTTGTCACTTTTTAAGCAACTTTGGAAGTCTTCTTTTATGAATATATTTAGCCACTAATATGGGTGCTTTGATGGCTTGAATAGGTTTGAAATGTTTACTTCTTATAGCCATTTTGATTTGCAGGAATCACATGGTTCTAGATCTCATGAATAAGGTTGATGAGGACACACTTTAATGTTTTTTATTAGACAGAAATTGCCAAAAACATTTTGTACTGAATCCATTCAGGATATCTAGGCAGCTAAACAGTGCAGCTAAGGACTAACAACGTCTCCAGAACTTCTTCAGAAAGTAGCAGGAATGCTGGGATATGTGTTTGAAGTGAGAGGAAGTATTTGGAGGGCATTAATGGCAATGTGTCTTTTACTGTAATGAATTTTTTAAAACTTAGCATGCATAATAATTTTAGATCATATCTCTATATCCTATTTGCAGTAGTAGAGGAGGAAATGGACGAGACAGGATAGCAAGCACTCTAGGATAACCCCACTGGCTTCTTGCCCTTTGAGGCAGTTAATTTTAATTTGTATAATGCATGTATTCCTTTGAATTATCCCTCTTGGGAAGGAGGTGACTGGGATATTTTATATTTCCTTTCTTCTTAAGGGGAATGATAAACAGATCGTATCGATTGGAAAAGTGAATGGGATAACTGAAAAAGATAAAAAGTACCCCAAATCTGTTAAATCTATTGCTGAGGAGAAAAAGTGATGGTAGCAGCTTGAGAAAAGTATAAAGCCAAGAGAGTTTTACAATAATATCAGAAGTTCTCTGTTGGCAATCAGAGGGAACCATCAGCAGGAAGGGGGAAGACAAAGATGGAAAGAAGATGGCGTCAGGTTTGGGATGACTGCCACCTAAAATTTTCCGAAGTGTTAAGAGTGCATGAGGTTCAGGCCATATTTCTGGAAGGTGATGGTAGATTTGAGAGAGGATGGTCAATTCTTTTTCTGAGGTGAAGTAGTGAAAACTGAGAGTAGGAAGTGTCAAGCACAAATTTTGAGAAAAATTTAGTTGAGAAAGTTTGTGTGTGGGAGATATTTTTTTTCTGTGCAGTAATATATGCAGAGAAGCCTAATATAATGGCTTGTCTTCTTCACAAACATTAAGATTTATGAGAGAAAGGAACATCTGTTATCAGTTTACCTTTAGCACCCAGAGGTGTGGCTGGAAAGGAAACATCTCTCTCAAACAATGATGGAATTGAATGGTTGAATTAAAAATGGAATAAATTCTAACAATAGAGTCAGAAATATCAAGCCTCAAATCCTATGTCACTACATCATATAAACAGAGTTACCTAAATGTTAATTTTCAAGAGTATAAGGAGGAATAAATAAATAAGTGAATGTGTGACATTTGGTATGCAGAAAAGTAAAGTTAAAAGTAATAATACACCTTTTGTCATAATTCCTAAGTAAATATATTTTGATTTTAGGACATGATCATTTCTCATTTTATCCCTCTGTAAAAGAAAAACACATACTAGAACCTAACTTTTTAGTAGATATTTCTTAACTATTATAATAGTCTCCAATAAAAGAATCATGAATTACTGGAACACTAGGATTTCTCATCCTAAGTTAAATGTGCATGTATTTTCTCATCCTCTAGGAAGTAAATGAGGCATCCAAAGTTTTAAAAGGAGGTTACTCAATAATGTTAGATTTTAAAACTTTCCTAAATGCTATTCAGTGCCAGGAGGGATAGCTAATTTCACAGAAAACAGAATTAATATACCGCAGGTTTCTGAGAAGTTAGAGAAAGAATAGAAATCAATAGACTGAGGTTTAATCAAGACAAATGGAAAACAATTCACTAGGGAAAGATCAAATGTGAAGGGAAAAACCAGAAAATTCTAGAAGTCATTAATGTGAAGGAAAATGTGCTCAGGTGATTGTCATTGATAAATCTGATGTAGGTTTACAATGAATTGCTAGTGCAAAAAAAAAAAAGAAGTGAGCGGCTTATCCAAAAGCATTAACTGAATATATTGTGTTATATTATATTATTATAGTATTTGAGGAATAAGTATCAGTTTTTTACCAAATGGTAGTTCCTTATATAAGGCACAATATTTATATGATCCTCAGTGTGTGTCCTCAAAATGGCTCTAAGATTTAAAATACAACACAAAACAAATACAAATCTACCCACGTAGACTTTTATAAAGCTCTCCGCACATTAGCCCACTTTCCATTTTATAATCTGGCCATCTCAGTGCGCTCCTGCAGCTTGCCTGTTTTTCCTTCCTCTCTCTGGAGCCTCCTGCCTCTGCTCTCTGGCTGCAGAGATCTAATTAATCCATATAGACCAGCCTCCCCTGAACTCCCGTGATTGAAGACCTTAATTCCTGCTGTTGTTTCCCATTTTCCATGATGCCTGCTGTCAGATTTTCTCTGTCTGAGTGGGGGTGAAAGGAAAATGCCAGAAAGAAAGAGAAAAAGGAGGCATTCTGGAGTTGCCCACAACAAAACTGAGTTTAGATGCTTCAGAATCACCTATAGTTCACAAAGTCCTGACATAACTTTAGATGATTCCAAGGTAGCAGGCATGGCAATTGAATGATTTTAGCAGAATTTAGGAATAAATCACTACATCTTTCCATCATTTTTCAACATATTGTCTTGTCAGCTCCAAATGCGTGTTCAAAGGGCCCAGGCTACAAGTCTTGGTAAGCAAAATACATATAGTGACTATTTCTTTACACATAAGTTCAATACCTTACCGAAGACCATATGAGGTCAGTTATACCCTTCTCAAGAGATGCAGTTATACTGGGAATATTTCTTCTTTCCATACACAAAGTGATATTAAAAGCTGAGTAGCAAATATAGCAGGAAACAGCTTGCAAAAAGGTTCGGGTTGTACTAGTACTTATGTCATATGATCTAACAGAAACTATGATATCGTCAGTGGTGGGCAAAGACCCAGTATAGATTTCATGGCAAACCCCAATAAAAATCACAACACAGGCCCTTGGAATTTGAATCAATACCATGGCAACTAAAGCAGGGAATTCTATATGTCATTTTAGAAATAGTTTTTCCTATGTCCATGCTCCCTGGTGGACTGAATCTTTGATTTTGAGACACCAAATGATATAATACATCTGGGACCACCTATTAGGAGCTTGGTTTTGTGTCTAGCAGGGTCAAGAAGTCAGATCTAGCAAAAGTGGATCCTCGGACTGAAATTGTACATCTGGAGTCAGTTGCAGGCGGGGCCATGAGAAAGCTGCATAAGGAACTAAGGAACAGAACAGAGACCATGGCTTTTAAGAAAAAGCATGTTGATGGACACAGGGGTGGATCACCTTAGAGATCTGACTGTCACACTTTGCTGCTACCAGAAGGCATTCACTATGAATGCCTCATGGAACAGAAAAAGTGTTCCTCACTTTTGGCAAGTGTTCCAAAATGCCTCATGGAACATGGATAGTGAGTGTTAGTGTAGGCTTTGTCCCTGGACATTGTTAAACTGACCCGATAGGTGTATTATTGACATGGTCATAATGTCAAGGATTGCCCCTGTGTATGGGGGCTGAGCAGAAGAGACTCCTCTAAGCCAAGATCCATCTAGAGAAAAATTCTTCTGAATGTCTACACTGTCGCCCAAAAGACAAAGTAGGAGTCCAGTAAATGACACTATTCTTTGAGGAGTCTGATTTGGGGGTAAGGAGATTAGTTCCTGGAATGGCCAGGGTTTTGCCTAAGGGCATGGGTATCTATTCTTTGTGTATTTGCTATTTTGACCAACCGTGTTTCAGCTACTCTTATCATTCAGTGTGTACCTATTGCTTGGTGCAGAGCTGCAGAATCCTTCTCAACAAGTTCCCTGACCAGGCAAACCAATTATTCACAGAGAAGTGCAGAGAAAGGCCTATGACCCTTGCATGTACTGGTTAAAACATACACTGCCAGTAACTGGCCTGTTGCTGAGAGATCTTGTATTAATGTCCTTCCCAAGGTCTAGCTGAAGCACCAGGTCGTACGCTATACTCTGAAAACACAAAGCAGGGTTCTACAGGTACGCCACATGCATTAAATCGGAGACCATATGCAGTGCTCTGGCCAAAGGAGGAAGAATGCATTGGTCAAGGAGTCACGGGAGGGAGTAGATTTCCTCTAGGCATCACAGCCAGTGACACACTGAGGGACTTTGCTTCTCAGTAACTCTGTAATTCTTGACTGTTTGATTCCCGGGCAATAGTGGTCCACTTAGTTAGAACACTTTGGGTTCTTGTGCTTAGTTTCCGTAAACAAGAAAAGAGCCATTTCCTTTGCAAAGGAACTAACCTTGATCAGCAGAAAGGAGCAGGGAGGCTTTCAGACAATGGCTGCAGAGAAAAACGCATTGAGGGAATCTCTGGGCACCTCTTGGCACACTGTTGCTTAGTGTAGTCTTGTGTGGATAATGTGGTCAGTATAAGCAGAGTTGATTATGAAAGCCAAGGGTTTCAGACCCTCACAGATGACCATTTTGGTAACACCAGCAGGCGTGCCCCTGGTGTCACGATGATAGTAGCCATAGGAGACGGAATGTAGTGATTCCTCATGCCACTGGCCCCAGTTTCATTTTTTCTTTTTATTATCTGCAATATTAATTTAATTTTCAATTTGATTCCAAATCCCTCACAAGGCTTATCTCTCCCATCTTTCTCTTTTTTAAAAAAAAAATCATGTCATTGTTTTTACATTTAAATTTTTTTCTGTATAACTGTCTGGAAAGGTTTCAGATAGAAACTTTGTGTATTACTGTAGAGATGTTGAATGACTTCATTGTATCTCATAGTTCAGGAATCTGCTCTTTTTCTAAGAAATATCTTTCAGGAAATATTTTTTCCCCTTATCTTGCAGTGTTCTGACTATAGCTTACTTATATCTAAATGATAAGTTATCTGTTTACTTCTGAAAGTTGCCAACAACCAAGGTATATATATTGTTCTTGGCCCTAATATTTATCTTAAGAGAGGTTACGGTTCCTTTGTATATTTGTAGCAGTTTGGTGAGTTCAGCTCACACTTAAATTCTCTATCTATATAAGCTCCATATGTTTCCTTGAACCATTTCAGCTTTAAGGAGTAGAAATTCTCTTAGCAAGTAAGTTAAAGCAAAAGCAGCATTTAATAAGAAGACTCAGGAGTGTATTTTAAAAACTGACAGGAACAGTTGGGCCAGGGGTAGAATGGTGTTGGCACTTTCTGTGTCTTTTTTGTTCTTTGTGTATTCTTTCCCCCTCTTTTTTCCTCTTCCTTCTCACCTTCTGTTTTCCTGCTGTCTTTTCCCTGGACAGACTCCTCCATTCACGCAACTCTTAGACTATTACAGCTGCGTTCTCTAAAACGTGACTGCCATTAGCTTTCAAATAACCTCTCTTCTGTGGGGAAACAACTTGGCAGATCTGAATCTGATTTCCAAGTCTAAATTACCTACAAAAAGTTATTTTCACCCATGGTCCAGTTAGCTGTGTTTTGTTGTAGAATTCACATGGTTTTAAAATCATTGCTCCTGTGTAGATTAGGGGAGAAAAATTGTTATGTGCTGTGTAATGTTGGGATGGGGCAAGAGATGAAATGTAGGGAGATGGTTTGATACGGAATCTGTTTATTAAGTGTTTGTTCACTGTGACTGCTTCAATCGGCTTTCCTTTGCCGTGATGAAGTAACTGAGAATGACAATATATGGAAGGAAAGGTTTATTTAAACCTTAAAGGCTTACGGCTTCAGAGGTTCGAGTCCATGGCCACTGGGTTCCATTACTTCTAGGCTTGTGTCAAGGTAGAACCATCTTGTCAGAAAAGTGTGACCAAGTAAAGTTGTTCACCTCATGTTAGTCAAGAAGAAAAGAGACTGAAAGAGCAGCAGAGAAACAGACCAAGGACAGGACAGGCACATTGTAAGTCATTCAAACAGGCCTTATCTGCAAGCAGCCTATTTAGCCAATTAACTCATCAAAATATTTTACTTTGTTTTGTTTTAAAGATAGATGCTTACTACATTGCTTTTTTTGGTAAGTAGTCAGCACATATTTCAATGTGTACATGCAAAGACACTAGAACAATGATCACAGTGAAAACTATAGTTATGTGACCTATGATGGGTTTTATTTTTTCTCTTTTATTTTTCAAGAGAACAAAGTTTTATTTTAAAGAGGATAAAATAAAACAGAACAAAACAGAGCATAAGAAAACAATTTAAGAAACACAGATTTCAAAGCAATACCACTGGAGATCTTCACTGCCTATCACATTGTCTCTTGTTTTCTTCCAAATAGTTGTCCATAGCTTCACACACAGTGAATTCATACCAAAGAAAATAGTATTGAACTGATCAGAACAGGTTGATTAAGGCATTTTAGGTCTTCAAGACCAGACAATAGGGAAGTCAACAATGTTGCCATGTGTCGCTTTTTCTCTTCAAAATAGCTGTCCATACCTTTATGTATGTTATTAGACAAAAGAAAACAGACTAATATCACTCTGATCAGAGAATAATAGTATTGCTAGATTTTATATCATGATGCTACAGAATCAGCGCTGGGTACCTTAGTGTGTCTTTTTTTTCAAAGTATCTGTTCCTTACATTGTGCATTATATAATCAATTCTAGTAAACTGTTTAGAAGTTCTACTCATGCATGAGTCTCTATAGGTATGTCTATCCTTTCTGTATTAGAGGGAAAAACAAATCAAAACAAGACAATAAAATAAATTCCTAGAAAAACACAAAACAAAAAAGACATACAAACCAACAATACTAGGTGATCTACAGTAGTTACTATGATGTCTCTTGTTATTTTCAATAGAATTGTCTATATCACCAGGCATAATATAATTGAACATAGCAGTACATAGCAATATTAATTAAAAAAATTGGAGACATTATAGGGCTTCAAACGCATTAATAATCAAACCGGAATGGGTATCCTATTGAATTTTGTCATCTTCAGAGTATTTGCCTATACTCTCAGACTTGATACTATCAAGCATACCAGATTCGAATAAAATCAGTCGAGACAAACCAGTGATCCTAACACACCAGATTCAAATAAGATCAGTCATAGTAAGACAGTGTAAGTAATACAGGGCTTCAGTTTAAGTTACTAGAAAATTAAAGATAGTTACCATAGCATATCCTGCTATTTTGGGATAGCTGTCTGTGCCCTCAAATCTAGTATGAGTAGACAGACTGGAACAGAATAAAATCAAACTTAACAGAGCGATAAGAATAATGTGGATTTTAAATCCTGATACACTAGTAACAATGCCCTCTGCCTTCCTTTTTTTTTTTTTAAGAGAATTCTTCCTCTTTCACTTTCACAGGGTGCTTTGCACATTATGGGTCCTAGTAACTCCTTTAATTTTAAGTTTAGGGAGGCAACCCACTACCTACCTAAGTGGTTCTGAACCTTTTTATCCCTGAGCTTGGTCTTGAGTTGTATTCCTTTACCTACTAAAGCCTGCTAAAAGTTTTTCTTTCTTATAGATGAGTAGCTCTCCATGGCACAAATGTGTCATGACTTTCCAACCTATCTGCAGCTGCTGGATGAGCTGTCCCTATTTCTTTCTGGTCCCTGTCACATAGAACATTGTTTTCTCATCTTTCACTTTCTGTTTATTAATCTTCTTTCAGGTTGATTATATTTCATATTCAGAGCATCTCAATGGACCCTATTTCCTGATCTATTCTGCCTGTGTTTCTTTTTGTTAGTATATCAAGGCCATCTATGTTAGAGATTATAACCGATCTTCTCTGCCTCATCTCTGCTATGCTATATTTCTGCCATTGGTTGTCTACTTTTCTCCTTCACTCTACGGCCCATTCATTGAGGCCTCTCTGCCACTGTTCCTGGAATCCTGGTGATTTTTTTCTGTCTCTCTAGAATGTCCTTCAGTATTTTTTGCAGGGTTGGTTTGGTGGTCACGAACTCCCCCAGTTCCTCTTTGTCATGGAAGCATCTTATTTCTCCAATAAATTTTGAGAGACAGTTTTGCAGGGTACATCAGTCTAGGTTGGAGGTTATTTTCTTCCAGGGCTTGGAATACTTTGCTCAAAGCTCTTCTTGATTTGATGGTTTATGTCGAGAAGTCTGTTGTGATTTTGATGAGTTTAAGGTGATCTGTTTCTTTTCTCTGACAGATTTTAATATTCTGTTCTTGTGATAAATTTCTGGGATCTTGATTATTATATGTCTGGGTGTAGATCTGTTTTGGTTGTAACTGGCTGGAGTTCTGTATGCCTCATATATCTGAATACCATTTCCTTTTCCTATGCTTGGGATGTTTTCCTTAATTATTTCTGTGAATACTCTTTGTATTTCATTTGTATTTACCCCTGATTCTTTGCTCATGTTTTTTATTCTTAAGTTATAGATCCTCTTGTCATTGTCTAGCCTTTTTATTGTTACTTCTGGGTTCCTTGTGGTTTTTAAGACATCTTTTCTTTCACAATCACACATTGCAAATCTATCTTCAAGTTTTGAGAGTCTAACTTTAGTTTCTGTCAAGCAACTTTGCCAGCTTTCAATGGAGTTTTTAATTTCCTAGTAATCTCTTTGAATCTGTTTCATGTATTCTAGATTTTGTTTATAATCTTAATCAAAGGTTTCTCTCCTCTGTCTGGGTTCCCCCATTCTTCCATCTGTGTCTTCTCGAGAGGTGCTTAGCATTTCTTTTATTAAATCTTCTTATATCTTGCTTTACTTGAATTAGTATTTCAATTTTAAGTTCATCTATGATGTCACAAAGATATTTCTTTATGTCAGCTGATGCCATGTCTGATATTGCATGTTTGTTGCCCTTGATCTCTTCTGTATTTAGCTCTCCTGGACTTATTTTCCCTGGATCAGTGACTGGAGGCTTTTTCTTGTTCCTTTATCTTGTCATATTTTTGGTTTCTCTCAGACAGGTATATGGTGGAGGTCTCAGGCCATTTCCATATTGCTTATGGTTTTTCTGAAGTGTACTGGCTAGGGCATTGCTGCCATCTCCAGTTTGCTGTTGATCTGTGAGGTGCACGCAGGGGCAATGTGGGCTGACCCCTCTCTGCTGAGTCTGTCGGCCAGTGAGTGTCTTCACCACGTTAGACTTTCTGTGTGGATGTCACTGGTTCGGGACAATTTCATCCCTGGCTATTGGATCCCAACCAGGAGTGTGACCCAGCCCAAGTAGATCCCACCAGTCTGCTTTGGGTCAGGAGCAGCCAATGAACACCACTGTGGTTCCGGGTTCAGGCCTGTCCTGCCCAACTCCAATATGTTGTCCAGTCAGTCACCCCCTCCTGCAGGACCACATTCCTAGCACTTACCATGGGTCAGTGCAGCTCTCCACGCTGGTTCCACTCTACACTGTAGCACATCCTCCTGCCAAAGGCCTCAGGCTCACCAATCCCTGATTTCAGCATGACCACGACTTCAGTGTGACTGCGAATTGTCTGACTCCAAGGCACCCAGCACAGCACAGGACCGGCTCCCATGAGAGCGTGTCTAGCTCCAGCCTTCCATCCATATTTTTTCTTTCTTTTCTTTCTTTTTTTTTTTGTTTGGCTTTTTCCTCAGTTTCTTCCTGGGTCATGAGAATCCCTCTCCTTTCATCTGGTCTTCTCCATGGTGTTACATTCTAGCATCTGAGCTGTTTCTCTCAGGGAAGCTCTCTCCCCTGCTACCTATCAATCAATCATCTTCTCAAGATCTCCCTATTTTTCTCCTTTAATTACATGTGTTAGAAATGCTTAGCTAACTGAGAAAGAGTAGTTATTTTCCTATTAGTATAATTTTTAAATATTTAATCTGAATGGTAAAAGATTTTTAAATATAATAGTTAAAAATAAAATAGCTTAAATACTTTAAAAATCTATGAATTATTCAAGATAACTAGAACATCCATCTGGTGTGGTTAAATACATAATTTATTCTAAAATAGGTTTATGAAAAATATAGTAATTTAGGAAATCAGCATGGGAATAACCACAAAAAAATTTTCAACAGGTTTCCCTATCTGACTTCTATTTTTAAAACCCCAGCAGGATATACGGGAAATGAGAATTTAATAAAAAATTAGAAAGAGTGGTTAGAGATTTAGTTAAGTAAATCAAGGAGAAGATTTTTAAAATATGAATGAAATACCATCAAGAGTATTTTGTAGAAGAATATTAATAAAGTCTACTAAGACAGTTCGGAAACATTGTGTGCATTTTAAGTCCTGTTGATTCTTCTAGATAATGATGTTTTATTATAAAAAGAGTCAATATTTGGATGACATAAGATTGAACAATAGATTGTCTGAATTGGCATTCCTTATTTGACCTGCGAGATAATATACACTGAATGAGAAGATTATATTAATATTCACGTTGAGCTTTGAAGTGCCAAGTTAGAGTATGAATTCAGACTGAGACAGAGTAATGCAAATTTGGAAGCATAACAAGTGTCATTCAAGGGGTCAGAGAA
This sequence comes from Dolichotis patagonum, assembly GCA_004027295.1. Classification (NCBI taxonomy): domain Eukaryota; kingdom Metazoa; phylum Chordata; class Mammalia; order Rodentia; family Caviidae; genus Dolichotis; species Dolichotis patagonum. The sequence continues at coordinate 4,608 of PVJX010027699.1, read as the reverse complement.
CAAATGGCTAAATCCGTGAAAACCAAAATGTTTAAGAGTCACCCACTGAGTAATGGAGCCCTTGACAATGACACAGAGAATGCTAAAGTAAGAAAAATATGAAATAACAGAAGGAGAAACTGATTTCAGCAGGAGGTTATCTATTCAAAATGTGTGGCAAAATTTGTGAAGCATAATAATAAAGCAAACTTATCTGGAACACCCATCCAAGAGCGTTTCACCAGTGACATTAAAACTCCAAGAGTTTCACCCATGAAATGCCTCCCTTATCTGTCTATCCAGAAAACTGGACTGAATTTTATGACTGTCATTCTCTGACTTTTTAAAAATAATTTTACTAGATTTAAATGTGTCCATAGCAATATATTAATTGATTTTGTAGCTTCTAAATTTTAAAAATAGTCTTATTATACACATGATTTTTGAAATTTTCTGTCAACAATTTACACATTCATTCCTGTTGATGTATGAGCCAGTAATGTATTCACTGTTGCATAAGATTCTGCTTAATGACTATGTTACAGTTTATCTGCTCCATGTAGAATGTAAGTTTTGGAATCATTTCTTTAATATCTAAAATTATAAATGATGTACTCTTTTTTATTTTTTAGGGGGATATACTGGGAATTGAACTATGGGCTAGATACAAGCTCTACCACTGAGTGACATACTGGCCATTTTTTACTTTTATTTCGAGATGTGGGTCTCACTCATTTGTCCAGGGGCCTGAAAGTTGTGGTCTTCCTTCCCCAGCTTCCTGAAGAGCTAAGGTTATAGGCATGCACCACTGAGCCCAATTTATAAACAGTGCTCTTATGAACGTTTTGATTATGCTGCATGAATGTAAGAGTTTCCCTATAGCAGTAGTCTTAGTTGCTTTTCTCATTGCTGAGACAAAATACTCAACACCCAAAAATAAGGAAGGAAAGGTATATTTCAGCTTACAGTTTACAGAGCTTTCAGTCCATAGTCAGCTGACTCCAAGGCGGGGTGGCACGGCAGAGGGACATCAAAGAGGAGAAACAGTCCGTGGTGTGGCAGGTAGGAGACAGTGAAGCAGCAAATAGTGGCAGCAGCAAGACTGCCCCCCACCTTTAGGTTAATTTCAGGCCACAAGTCTATTGATTGTGCCACCCACAGCCAGGGTGGGGCTTCTATTATCCACACCTTTAATGCCAGTGTCACAGCTTCTATCCACATTCACACACCCTAATCCGGCCACCTTTGAGGCTCCCCACCTGTTACTGCATGATGCTTTGGGGGCACAGCTAGACAGCAGCCACAACCAGCACTGGATAACTGAGTTTCCACAGGGACAGGAATGGTCTGTGTCTACCCTGTTCAGTTTTGCAAACAGTATCCACAGGGGCTCTTTGGCATTTGTAATGTGGATAGCATAACAGAAAGTGAATTGTCATTTAACTTAACCCATGTATGCTGAAGATTGCAATGTTTTTGAGATTTTGCATGAAACTCATGTATGTTAGCTATAAAATCTCAAAGGGCAAGAATTTGAAGGGAGCATATTTCATAATGTTTCATAGTTAAGGTCGTTCCAAAAATGTATCAGTAGGCATTGAAGGGTTAATTTTTTAAAAGACATATTTTCAAGTTGTCAAACTTTTAAAAATTATTTTAAATCATTAAAATGAAATTTTATGTAGCCACAACTTGGCTAGAAGGTTCTGTCTTGGAGAGTACAGCTGTAGGGTACATTCATTTCTTAGTACATGATTGCAGTACATAATGATTACATCTGTCATGGGGAGTTGATATATGGCATATTCTAACAATGATCCCACTTACACGATAATTCTTTATTGTGTTTTAAAGTGTACTAATTTACACTCTGGGTGACAGTGATTGAGCTCCCATGGTTCTACTTTCTCACAGACAATTTGTATTCCCTTATGCTGTTTTGCCATTCTGGTAAGATGTTTATTTCTGCGATCTAGTTTCTTTTTTCTAGAATGTAATTAAGGAGAGTATTCTTTTGGACTGCTTTCTTGCTTTTGTACAGATTTGTATGACAGCAAAAGTAACAAGTAGGTTTTAAGTGCATGCTCAGACACTTTCTTTTAAGAAAGGATTAAAGTGATTTACAAAGTGTCCTGAATTGGAACTGTTTTTCTGCATTGGCTTGGTCTGTTCCTATAGGAAGCGACCTTTTCTGCAGAGAGTAATTGCCAACTAACTAGTATCCCGATGCCAGTAGTATTTGTAGGAATGAAAAGATCAGAATTGTGTCCTATCTGCGGGAGTGCTGTGCAGAGGATGCCAGCCCTATGGGAAATGAAGGTCACCCATAGGCTGACTTGATGGAATGAAAATAGAAACAGAAGCTTTCTGGCCTGAAACAAGTGTTAGACTAGGTATATATCTCCATTTGCTTTGTCTTGTCTTTATGTTATCTAGAAAGAGTAGGAGGAATTACTCCCACACTAGGCTGGGTTCGATTCCGAACAAATGCCATTTGAAACTAAAGTGATGGGGTAATGCCAGTTAATATTGGGTTGGAAAGAAACACTATAGTAAAATAAGGCAGCAGTAAAAATAAATTTTTGAAGAAATAGGGATAGAATGAAAATTGATGTGAAAAGAATAAGCTGAAAGAAGAAGAAATATAACAGGTACACAAATTTTGGAAGCAAGATTATGATTCATATGAGAACAGCTCACCTCATAGGGAGCACAATAGAACATAACACAAAATTCCTAGTGTCTACAAGCTTTATTTTTAAAAGAACCATGCACACTCCAAAATTGACTCTCAGGAGGATCGTAACTTTTCCTGTTACTAAAAAAATTGAAGACCTGGGTGTGGTGGTGGCTGCCTATAATCCCAGCACTTGGGAAGCTGAGGCAGGAGAATCACTCCAAGTTCAAGGCCACTTTGGGGGCTACACAGTGAGTGCAAGGCCATCCTGAATTACATAGCAAGATCGCATCTCAAAAAAAACAAACAAACAAAAAAAACAAACATCAACAAAAAAAGCCCCAAAAAACAAAACAGTCTTGGATACTTTTCTCTCATTGCTTGGACAAAGTACTCAACACCCAAAATTAAGGAAGGAAAGGTTTGTTTAGCTCACAGTTTGTGGAAATTTTGGTCCAGAATCAGCTGGTTCTAAAAAAAGAAAGAATCAGCTGGTTCTAAGGCAGGGTGGCATGTCACAGGGGCAACCCTTCAAGGCAGCAGCCAGCAAAAGCAGCAAGAGGAGAAGAGTGAGAAGACCCATTTCTTCCCTTATGTTGAATGCTGGCCGCCTCCTATCCCTTGGGGTCAGAAGTAGCACTCAGAAAATCTCTGTGCTCCCCTGTTGCACAGGATGGAGACCTGTACAAAGAACCCTGGCTCCCTGCTCAGTCTCTTTTTTCTAAACTTCTGAAGGTGACATACTATCAGCCATAACACCAACCAACCAACCAACCAACCAACCACAACAAAAAACAAACTCAAATTAAAACAAAATTCAATAGAGCAAAGAACAATTGATGATTAAAAAGAAGTACACTACTCCTGTTTAGCTATCGAAGCCTTTATAAAATACTTTAGGAAAAAAAAATAACTCTCAGACAATCAAAAGTCAAATTTTATCCTTGAAATCTTTCTCCAAATAGTGCAAAACATACATCTTAGTAAATGAGATCATCAGAATAGCAGTTATGAGAGTGTCACCTCTTTTCCTCCTTAAATTTTTCTCTAAAATGTACTTTTTTTTTTTTTTTGGTACCAGGGATCAAACTCACAACCTTGCGCTTACCAGGCAGATGCTTATGCTACTGAGCTAAATCCCCAGCAATAAACTATACATTTTTACAAAATATTTTTTCACATAAACTGAAAATAATTTCATTCAGTATAATGGGAACGTGTGCGTGTGTTAGATTACTTAATTTTTTAAATGGAAAGATGTCTATGTCCAGATTAAAAACATTTAATATGAAGATGCTAATATCAATATTTTTTGAAGCATAAATCCAGAGCCATTCTAAAAACTTTATTACAAAATTACATATAATTAATCAGGACTCTAAACTTCTAAGTTTTAGCTCTTGGAAAATAGCTGTCTCATCACTGACCTGAATGATCCATGCAGGTGCGATTCTAGGGGAAAATCATGAAGTGTGCTACTAACCAACCATAGTTTATTCCTTGATGTGCTTTATTGAGTGAGAAAGTTCCCTTTTATTCCTGATTTGCTGAAGTTTTCATCAGGAATACATTTGGGGATTGGTAAATGCTTTTTATGCAACTATTAAAATGATTATATATATATATACATATATATATATATATATATATATATATATATATATATATATATATATAATTTCATTACAGTTAATTGTGTTAATTTTAAAAAGTTTACCTGAGATCCATTTATATGTCCTGTGGAGGACTACCTGTGGAGAACTCTTCCTGAAAGAAGAGCAGTCATCTCCACTTTGGCTAAACCTGGCCCTATTTCCATGTGTTGATATGTACAGAGCTGGCTAGGATCTTCCCTTATCTCTTCCATTGGCTCTAAGCAATGTAAGTCAGTCTGGTTGAGGTGCTTATGTGTTGTCTTTGAAGCAAGGGGACAGAGCAGTGTTTCCCTACCC
>PVJX010027698.1:0-24633 GCA_004027295.1 Dolichotis patagonum | reverse complement strand
ACCACCAGGCCCAGTTCCAATATGCAATATATTTTGTTTTGTTTTGTTTTATCGGTACTGGGGATTGAACTCACTACCACATGCTTGCAAGGCAGGCACTTATGCCGCTGAGCTAAATCCCCAGCCCTCAATATGCAATATATGAACTAGTATTAATTCCTTACTTTTTTCGTTTTTGAAATTCTGTGTCAATTTTATCCTTTTCTTTTCTGTTTTGCTTTAAAAAAAAAAAAAAAGAAAAATTCTACCGCTCTAAAAATATATACTTGGATTCTTAAGAAATGAATAGAGAAATCAATCAATAATGATCATGAAGGATACTGGTAAAAGCAAATGCTGCAGTAAAAATATTAAGTTAAATCAGAAGAGAAGTCACTGCAGGTAAGGAGAGTTTTCCCAATCCAAAGAGTGAATGTAGAGAGGGAACTAGCAGGCAAAACACTGGATATGGCTAGAAACAAAAAGCCATTAAAGACTACAAAAAACTAGCATTGGAAAAGAAATTTCTGACAAGTATAGTATTAGCTTAATGAGGGTGTAGAAAGAGCATGCATGCCTCCAAAATATTAGTTTAATTAACAACTGGACTATTTTGTTCTAACTTAAATTATGTGTGGCAAAAATTTAAAGAACACTACAAAATTTTTGAAGCCAAATATGTTAAAAAGTCATTTACAGAGACAAACAGCAGAATTTACTCTAACATTTTAGAGTATTATTTTAATAGTTGCTATGTGAAAATTGATTATCTTCCATGCTAAAAAACAAGTCAACATTTTTACAATGTAGTACAATAAGTGAACACAGACTATAGTAGTTTGTAAAAATTTTTTATTTTCACCTATTTATATTTAAAGAACTTCTTTTTACTATTATTCAACAAAAACTTATACTGTATGTTCTTTTATAGAATTGCCAGGTCACCAAACAATACTGTCAGAGCATGTGACCTCAAAGTTAAATGTGTAAAAGCTATTTTACTCTTTAATTTCACCAATGAAGCCCATAAGCACTCATTTTAAATAAAACACACTGCTCAGTCAAGAGAATCTTCTCTTTTCATAAGGTAACAAAAGTCATCACACACACCTACTTTTAATTACCCTGGCTTGATTCCTTGGCATATTAGTGCCAGAAGTTATATAGTTAAAAATCTAAGTACCGCATGTTAAACCTATTGTATAAAGTTGGCTCCATTTACTTCCACATAATCAGCCAAAGGCTTTATGATTTGCAGTAGCTCAACCCTTTCCCACACATTGGTAACTGTACAAAGTCTGGTTTTTAGGGAGTAAAAATAGCTACATGTTCCTTTATAAAAAGCAAAGTTATAATTTAATTGTTAAACAATTTAATTGTTAAAGTGGAACTATGTCTTAAGTTCCACTTTAGAAATTATGAAATTAGTTTGAAAGATCAACCTTGTATCATTCTATTTGAATGAAAGCCTGGATTTTCTTTAAAAAAATATATTGTGAAGACACTAGTAAATTAAGTTTTTGGTGATCATTTGCAAGTAGTTATTCCAGCTAGCAAATTTTGGTTGATATTTTGGTTGTTACTTAGTCAAGTGAGAGGAGTTTTGGAGAGGATCCAAAATAATGACAATAGCTTATTTGTGGACTACTATAATGTATCTACTTCTAAAGACATCACAAGGATTGACTATCCTCTTGTAAGTACAGTGCCTCTCCATGAATTTTAAAGGTCTATGGGATTTTGCTGGTATTTTTCCCAGTACTGAGGATTGAACCCATGGGCTCATCTATGATAGGTAAGTGCTCTACCACTGAACTACAACCCCAGCGCTCTCTCTCTCTTTTTTTTGTTTTGAGACACAGTCTCATTAAATTGCCCAGCCTGACCTTGAACTTGTGACCCTCCGTGTCTTCAGTAGCTGAGGTAAAGTCATGTGCCACTGTGTGTGGCTGTAACAATCAAAAACTTATCGACTAGAAGTATTTTTTAAGGAATGTAATCCTGAGGTTATAATGCAATGTAAAGGAAAAACATTCTCTGTAAAACTGTCAATTTCATACACAGTATTAGTTTGCAGAACCAAATTGATATATAAAAGACAAAAATTGTAATGATTGTTTGGGGCTGTTTTCAAATATTTTTCAGTATGTTAACTATAATTTAGCATATGTGCTATGGTTTTATTTGTTTTTACTTTTTTTGGTAGCAGTGCCAGGATTGAGCCTGGAGCCCAAAGATCAGGCAAGTGTTTCATCCAGAATCACAATTCTATTCTCTTTTCTTTTCATGGAAGGCTCTCTGTAAAGATAAAGTTTATTTCTAGATACCAAGCTCATTTATCCTAATTCACAGGATAAATACTGATCCTAAAAGGCTGGATGACAAAATACATTTATTTCATAAGCACATGATCTATGAAACGAAAACAAGCAAACTATATACCAGAAGATACAGGCAGAGGACAGGAAAGTGGCTATTTCTGGGGTGCAGGATTAGGAGAAATGGAGAGATAGACTACCATACTAGTAGTACTAAAAATACGGAATTAATCAATAAGCTGATACAACTCAAACATGTTTAATGTGGCTCAGGTATTATTACAAAATAACAAAACTTAATTTGATAAATCTCTAAACCAAAACCAGGAAGTACCCAAACATACATTAGGAAATTAAATTGGAACATTTTACAAGTTTCTTTGTAATTTCAAAGTCTGATTCTACCTGTAATAACCTATCTTTGAAAGCATGCAGGCGAAGAACAAAATTTTTAAAAACTCAATAGAAAAACAGCATTTAGTCTAGATTTAATTTGTCTAAAAAATATTTATACCTATGAAGTAAGTATTTTATTACTTAAAAAGTAAATATCCATTTCCCATGTCTTCTTTGATCACTGTCACGGGACTAAACTTCCAATTGAAAAAAACAAAACAAAATAAAACAAAACCAGCCATGTCACAACCACCTAGTGGATTAGTTTCATTTCCTTAGAGCCACAGTATGCAGTGCACCACTATCACTCTTTTCTGTATCTATATGTATATCTTGCCTCTTTCAAGCTGAACAAAGCAATTTGTTTCTGCAAGAATTCTAAATAAGACCTTAAGTCCTTTAGAGCTGGGGAAAAAGCAAATTTTACTTTTTTCTCACTAAACTGTTTTGCGGTCAATGTTCAAAGTTGCAACACACTGTAATGTATGTTTTACTTTCTTCAGAGGAAATTATTTGCAAAACTACATTCTTTCACATACTTTTATTATTCAATTTAAAAACCTGTTGCTCGACATACAAATCTCAAACTGGGGGAGGGAGGGAGGAAGGAAATGAAGCTCAACAAAAACAAAATAAAGTTGCTCTGCTATGTTTAGGCTGCCAGGCTTTTTGTTACTCTACTTGAGAGTAAATGTGCCTTGTCTGTAAAGAGTGCTGCTTCAGCAATTCCAAATGAATTTTAAGCCTGTGCTCCATATTTTCGCCTTTGTAAGTTTAATGTATTCAGCAACACTAAACTGACAATTTAAATAACTACATTTTTAAACAAACGAAGCATTGATGTTAATGTATGAAAATGGTCCAAACCCCTGGGAATCTTGGTTCCCACCATTGTTTATTCTGACAACAGGATATAATTGCTTACTTACTTGGCAGCAAACTTAACCATCTGCTTGCTTGCATGGTCTCCCACTGCAACAAGAGCCTGGACATTAAACTGCTGCTGACGTAGGACTAAGAAACACTGCTTCCCTGAATAAGACAGAAAGAACATAAGTGTGTTACAGACACACTACACATTAGGTCTTACAAAGTAGAAAAATACTTTGTCTACTTTTAAAATCAGTCAAAAATTTACTACATTCATTAGGCACATACATGTAAGTATCTGCTGGCTTCCACAGCCAAAATACTGACATGCAATTGACAAGCTGTAGTTAAAGAAATCTAAGTTCCTATCATGAGTTACAAAAAGTGCTTTTAATATGTTCTTCATGAGAACACAAGCAAATCACTGGTAAACAAATTTTAAATAATATCAGATTACTTTCAACATTCATTTAGTCAACATCTACTATATTTTACAGGCAAAAGCACTTCTCAGCCTACCATGAAACTTCAATGATGCAACACAGAAGTGCTAATATAGTGCCTAACAAGATCACAATCATTCTATGGGGGTGGTCCACCTATAGTATTCCTAACAAAGTGCATTTTAAACCATATTTAGATTGACATGCTAGTTTTTTACATCTTGCATTTTCCTTCTTTATAATCTTCCCAATCCTTCATCTTCTATAATAGTATCATATTTTTAAACTTTGAATAACTTACTTTTGTTTATGAAAGATCATTCTCTTCAAACTTTATAACTTGTTTTATTTTTATATACCCCAGGCCTAATTTCCCTTCCTTTCATACAACTGCCATCATTTATTTTTAACCTGAAAAATATTGCTTGTAATACAATTCAATCATTATGTATCCTTGTGATATCCCTTTTTCTCTAAATCATAGTCTTTTTAAAGTCTCTGATTAAATTCTAGAAAACTTCTTCATAAAAATGAGTTAAGTCTTTTCAAGACCATTTTTCTCATCAGATCGTCTTGCAAAACATCAAAAGATTATGACTTTTAAAGTGAGATTATCTTTTACATTAAGAATTAGCCTTGCAGGGCCGGGGATTTAGCTCAATGGCTTAAGCGCCTGCCTGGCAAGTATGAGGTCGTGAGTTCGATCCCCAGTACCAAAAAACCCCCCCAAAAAACCCAAAAAAGAATTAGCCTTGGGAAAAAAAAAAAGCACAGGGCCAGGGGTTTAGCTCAGCAGTGAAAGTGCCTGCTTGGCAAATGTGAGGTCGTGAGTTCAATCCCTGGTAAAAAAAAAAAAAAAAAAGCACAAATACAAGCCAATTTACTTTCAATATATGGTATTTTGAAATACAAATCAGTAAGTGATCATGAATTTAAAAAAAGGCTGCAAATAAAGTGTCAACACTGACTCTGGATCTAGTCATGTATGATTGACAGGTTTTTATTATTAAAAAAGAATAATTTTCCCTTTTTCTCTTGCGTATGATCCAGCATATATATATATATATATATATATATATATAAATTTTTTTTTTTTTGGTACCAGGGATCAAACTCACAACTCTGCACTTGCCTGGCAGGCACTTAGGCCACTGAGCTAAATCCTTGACCCCCAAAATAAAATCTTTTTTAACAAAAAGTTGTATAAACAAATTCAGAAGGATTTAAAACATTGGATTGTAAAAACTGATACAGTGAACTTGCAGGTGGATCAGAATTACATTATCTTAAGAACAACGACTGAAATCACAGCCAGACACTAACCCCCTTAGAATACAATGCTAGACAGAAATACAAGAAATGTGCATACAGCAGAGCTAGGCTAAGCCAGGATTTTATCAGAGTATTTTAGTGGCCTCAGATAGCGCCAACCCAGACCTAAAACTATTACAAAGCTATCCTGTAATGAAATTCAGTATCAACTCCAGTGCTGTACAAAGACACTGAGACCACCAACGGTTTGCAAGGGAAAATGTCTATGGGTTAGCAGTAGGGGGTAATATTCAGTTTAATGTTTTGGTAGACAGTAAAGACTTTGAAATCAAAAGCCTGGGGGACATGTTATCACTTTCTATGAAGAAGCCTATGGGAAATTATTAAACTCATTTCTGTATCAAATCTGCATCTGTAAAATGAAGAAAAAATAGCATACTACTCAGGATTTTAAGGTTTCTTTTACAATCATGAAGATTATATACTATGTTTAAAGTTGAGGGACATGCCCTTTAATGTTAACTATTTACTAATATTTGTTATAATTAATGGTCCCACTACTACTGGGTACTTATTTGAGGAATGATTACCATTCCTATTTTGTTGTTTGGTTTCTGTGTACACAAATACTATGCTAGGTGCTGACAACACAAAGGTAAATATTTGCTAGACACTTAAAAGAGCTTATAACATGAAACAATGATAAACCCATAAGTGACGCATAATTCCAATTTTATTTGGGTAAGAAGTGTCCTAAGATTGATTGTGAAGCTCTACCTCACTCCCCCCCCAGAACACTAAAAAAATGAAACTCAGTGTAAACTAGAGTGGAAAGAACTTGCTAAATTTGAAAATCACAGAACATCTGTATAAAAAAAAGAAAAAACATTTGCTGAATGACATAATTTACATAAGAACTTATGCTCAGTAACATAAAGATCTAAAGATTTATGAGAAAAGAACATTGAGATTCCCATGAATAAATGGACAATTAGGACAGATAATTTGAAAGAAAACCACAGCAACATAAAGAATAATAAAATAATGAATACTACTGATAATGAAAGTAATATAAGTTGAAGCAAACAATGATGACATTATTTACCTCAAGTAGCAAGGATTTTAAAAAATAAATGCTCCATCATAACTTACTGATTACCAAGTAAACTTGAACAATGTTTCTAGAGAAAAATCTGGTAATGGGCATTAAAAGGCTTAGAAGTAGTCTTTTGTCTCAATAAATACATTTCTTAGGATGCATGTCAAGGGAATTAAGTATAGATACATTACCTAAAGTAGAGAAGTAGTATGTATGACTCCAATATTAGTCTCCAAGCTTTTGGTACTATAGCACTTTGAAATATAAGAGCTTTAATAGTCCCCTTAAAAGGATTTTCAAGACTCAAAAAACTCAGCACTAGATTCCAGTTAAACAGAACTGTCAGGACTACTGGGGAAGAGAGTTAGGTCACCAAGAAGCAAGCCCTCTGTCATGGTTTATGTCAGTGGCCCCCAGGCCTCATGCATTTGCATTGTGCATTTCTGATTGGTTCATTGTCTAGCACTTGGATAGATGGTGTCAGTGCTACACCTGCCTAGGGGTGAAGCCAGCATACAATGTAATGGCAGGAAGAAGGTGTGTCTCTTTCTCTTGCCGGTTTCCACCATGCTGTTTGCAGCCACCATGAACTGCGGCCCCGCCATGCCATCCTGCCTTGCAGCCAACTGAGTATGGACTGAAACCTCCAAAAACTGTAAGAAATAAACCTTTCCTTTCCCAACTTTGGGCATCAGGTATTTTGTCTCAGCAACCAGTAAAAAGTAACTAAGCCACTTCCCTGCGAAGTGGCACCATGTGCAGGCTGCTGCAGGGACAGCCAGACACTAGCCTTTTCCCATAAGTCAGTGGCATTTGCAGACCGTGGGGGAAAGAGAACAAGAAGTCAACAAACAACTAACCCTCCCTGTGAATCAGTGCCACGCATGGGCCACTGAGGGGAGAGCCAGATGCCAGCCCCTTCCCAGCACATGGGCTGAGAAACAAAAGCCAACCTCCCCCTCCCAACCCCCCCCCCAAGCCACCAGCTAATCTGGAAAAACATAGGCTGCTGATAGCTATTGAGGTAAAATATAATTTAATGATTGTAGTGTCTAGTGTTTCAATGACTTTGCAGGCCTAAAGCCAGTAGTCAAATCATCTATTCAGAAGACAATAATATGCAATGTAGCATCTATGGGGGAATCTCCTTCTGAAGGTAGTAACCACTGTTAATTCTCTATCATCTTGTTTTGAAGTTTTGTATCATTCTCATTGTTTTGTTGGGTTGAGTTTTATTCTGTTTTGTTTTGTTTGATTTTATTATATCTGATAGCATGAGCAGCAGCTATTTCAAAGATAGCAAGATATATTACGGTAGCCATTTTGGATTTACTCTTATCTTGTTTTAAAGTCCTTTATTGCATTCATTGTTTTGTTTTTATCGGTTCTATTCTGTTTTGTTTGATTTTTACTATGCCTGAAGGTATCTGCTAGAAGATAACAAGAGGCTTTATGATAACCATGGTTGATTTCCTATTGCTTTGAACTCCTGTGTCACACTGGTTTGTTTTGACTGACTTTGTTCTGTTTTATTTTGTTTGGTTTTATTCTCTTTAAATAAAATAAAGAAACCAGTCAACTTAAACTACCTCTCTATCAAGTACTTTTAAAATCAAGTTCTTGCCATACATTATGGTAGTAAACACAAATGTTCTTTATTTGGTTGAGGTTAGTGACATACTTCATTAGATGATCTGCTCAGTTCAATGTTTTTCAAAGCCACTGTTTCACACACACTAAGAGTAGTATGCACACTTTTTTGAACAAACTTAAAAACAAAGGATCTGATCATACTTGAAAATGCATATTTCTTTTCTGGAAGAATTATAAGAAACAGCAGTGGTTATTTGCAGAGTAAAATTTTGGTAAGATAGAGGAGGCTGTGAGACCTCTATTTTATCTTTCCATTGTACCAGAAGTTTTACATTCATTTAGTATTTTTTTATTTTCAGAAATAAGTATTTCTCAGTTTAGTAAGAAGTTCTACTATATTAAGTATAGGAACTTCAGTGGACAGATTAAGTCAACAGTTCACTACTACTCATTTTTCTTCTTGCCACCTTATAACACAGAAGACAGAGAAAGGGAAAAAGAAATCAATGCTTCAAGCATGTGAGTGAATTTACCATTTTTAGAATTTAACTGTTAAGTTCCCAACACTTAAAATTTTATGTTGCATTTTGGTTTTTAGAAAAGGTAGTTTATTTCTTAAATTCACATAGGAGTAGTGTTTTAGAAAAATGGAAAGTTCAAACTTATCTTTTACAGAAACAAGTAGTTTACTATCATCTCTTATTATGGTGATGACTCAGTTGTGAAGTCACCTTTCATGGGAGAACTAGGTTATTCAAGATGTGAGGCAATTGTATGCTTTCATTTCTTCTCTGTATCTTTTAGCTTGATAAGCTGATGAATCTACTATGTAAGCAATGGACTTCCTAATATTCAACATTAATATTTTCTTACATCATTTATAAAAATCAATTAGGGAATAAAATAACACTTAAGTATTTTAAAGTATTTCTAATTTATTGTTTCCTCTGACATGCTGTCACATGAATACAAATTAAAAGTTCACATCTTTGGTACTAAAAATCTTAAAACTATCTGGCTTCCAAAAAACCTAGTTATTTTGCAGGTACATGTAAATTTTGAGGAGGAATAGTATAAAAAGAAAATACTTTGTGGCAATGGCTTTCATATAGTACTATGTGTAAAATCTGAAAGAAACTACAGGCATCCCAATTGCAGTCTTTTTTTTTTTTTTTGGGTACCGGGGATCGAGCTCATGACCTCACGTTTGCCAGGCAGGCGCTTAAGCCACTGAGCTAAATCCCCAGCCCCTCAATTGCAGTCTTTCAATATGGATACTGAAGCTCATAGGCTTTTACGCTTGGAAGAAACTAATTTTAAACATACCATTACCAAAGTGTCTTTCCCTGCTTCTATCTAAAACACTTCAGGGATGAATCTACTATAAGAAATCTGCTTTTAATTTTTAAAATGTTTAAAGTACTGCTTTTAATTTAAGAAAAACATAGACTTTTGTTACAGAAAGACTTTTTTAGTTTAGTAAGTCTCTGTCATTCTTCTCACACTGTAATTTTACACTTCTATTTCTTTATTCATGATTTCTCAGAGCTTTGCTCTACTTAAAACTGCCAGTATGGGTTGATTCAAGTCTAGCTTTCTAACTTCTGGATGGGTTTCTAACTTCTGCATGATGAGTTTCATTTATCACCTGAATGATTCCAAATAAGTCATATTTATTGGTATAATTTTTCCCATGTAAGCTTTAGGAAGAGAGGAATAATAACAATTAGGTTTCTGTAAATTCAAAGCGGAATGGTTAGTTAATTGTTTTAAAAAGATGATCTGAATTTCCAGGAATAAGGAACACTGACAATCACTACTGGCAAAGATACCCTGGAAAAAAATGGTACTGTGACACACTGGTGGGAACATGGTTGAGTATAGTTTTTTGCAAGATAAACTGGTACTAGAAATTTTAAAGAAATATGCACCTATTCTTCAACTTAGCAATTTTACTTCTAGATGCCTACTTTGGAGAAATATGCCTATGTAGATCTATAATTAGTATCATGAAAAGATTTCTCCACAAAAATTGTTAACTGAGTATTTTTTAAAAAGTTGTGAAATAATATAAAGTAAAAAAAACAGTAAAAAGTAAAAACATCAAAAATAAAACAAAACTGTGTTGAATTAAAAACAAAGATTTGGAAAGGTAATGGACAAATTAACCAGAATGAACACAAGAACTGAGACAAGGAGTAAAAAGAACAAAGGGAGTATTACTATTTCTGTAGTCACTGAAAATTTCATGTGAAAGTACTTAATGTATTAAGTGGGTAACTAAGTACTGGTTGAGTGTCCCTTATCTGAAATATTTGGAACTAGAGTGTTTTAAATTTTAATTTTCCCCCTAAATTTTTGAATATCTGTATATAAATAATTACACAACTTGGGATGGGACTAGGTTGAAAAATGAAATGTGCCAGGCATGGTGATGCACACCTGTAATCCCAGTACTCAGGAGGCTGAAACAGGAGGACTTCTGTGAGTTCAAAGTCAACTTGGGACTACAAAGTAGATTCAAGGCCAGCCTGAATTACATAGGGAGACCCTGTCTCAAAAATGACAAAAACAAATAAATAAAAAAAAGAAATGCACTTATGTTTCATATGTATTTTACACATAAACTGACAGTGATTTTATACAACACTTTAAGTAATTTTGTAGGAAAAAAAGAAGTTTTATGGTATGGAGTTTTCTGCTTGTAGTTTCAGGTTGATGTACAAAAAATTTTACATTTTGGAGTAGTTCATATTTTAAATTTTCAAATCAGGGATGATCAACAGAAAAAAGCATAAAAATGATATAGATATAAAATTCTGAAAATTATAAGACTAAAAGGAAAAGTAGAATTTTATTTAGAAAATTCCACTTGCATCTTTAGTAAATTGTGCTTATTCTGAAAATTCCAAAATGGTGTATAACAAAAAATTCATTTCTATAAATCATTATGATTGCAAAAAGTTGACTCTTGTCATTTGTGGCAATGACATTCTACAAAGCTGCCACAGTAATGTATTAGCAAACTCTGAATCCTCATTCGTTCCAAGGGGAAAGACACGATTAGGTTCCTTTGTGCCCATGGTCATACTATTTTTATCAACTGATCAATACATAACCTTCTTTAATGCTTCTATTTAAAGACACTTTATTTAATATATAGTGTTGGCTATGCACACAGGAATTTTTTCTGGAAAGTGCAGAACAGCTTTTTTGTGCTTAGGACATTTTGAAAAGACACTTGTTTATAGTGTGAGGGCTGAGACACAAAGACAGAACATGACCATGTTTGACTTTAGCTGGGAATCTGTGTACTGGACAACTCAAATTTTTACCACTCTGCACATGTGCATGTCTGGCATACTGGAGAATGTTCAGGAAAGAGTAACAAGTATTGACTTTGAGGTTACAAATACATTTTAGCCAGTAAGTGAATTTATAAACATATAACCCAAAGTGAGAAATAACAGCATTTAAAAATTTATTACATAGAAAATTTCAACAAAAAAAGCTAAGTGAATAGTATAATGAACCTCTATACAGAATGGTCCCTCAGTATCTAGAAAGGTTTAGTTGCAGGAACCCAGTAGATACAACTTCACAGAGGCTCAAGTCCTTTACATAAAATGATACAGTATTTGCTCGAAATAGAGCTAGTGTGACTGAATTTCTGGCTTTAAATTTAAATAACTACACGTGGCCCCTGGCTACTGTGCTGGACAGCCCAAACCCAACCTTACTTCTCCTTACACTTCTCTTCCCACAAGAATAATTGTAAATAAAAAAGTATTAGCAAACAAAAAGTTTGTCAACATGTTTTTCACTAAATAATTAAACATTTGAGAAATGCGAAAAAATATCTTTAAGTCTTAGATTTCATCAGACTTCAGGGTCAAATTATTTTTAAGGCTATCTTACAGGAACCTGAAATGATTAACCATAGAATAATTTACGATGATTTAAGAAAAGTTACATGTTCTTGTTTTGCTTTTATAGATTTATTTTGGTCTGTAAACAACCTGCAAGATAAAAACTCAGTGCTCTTATCATACAAAAGGCCTAAAGTTATTAAATCAATTTTACCTTTAGCTCTGCTCGTATGAACTCTTGCACGTACCCAAACAACTTCATCAGCTTTTTGTATTGTCAAGTCTTTAACCAAAGCCAAAACTCGATCTGCAATAAACAGTAAAGCAATTTTTAAATTCAGGATTTAGAGATTTGTTTTCCTGACAGTCTGAAAACTTAAGTACTACGAATCTTTGATAATACTTTCTTCTCTATCACCTTCAGTACACAATTTTATCACAATTTTCATGACCAAAAGCAAAGAATACGAAACAGGAATTTCAAAGGCACTACGCATCATAAAAGGATTTCCTCAAAACATTGCCAATAGACTTTATGGTTCAAGCCAACTTCCAAAACTACTATGTAAATCTGGGCAAAACAGTGCGAGAAAAAACTGAGACAAAGCATCAGAATATTTGAAAATGAAGATTCAAAAATCCTAAGACTGAAAAACATTTGACTTACTAAGCAACCAAAATTGAAACTTAAATAAAATACCATTAACCTGAGTGGGGTAAAAGAATGATGATTACAATCATTTTTAAAGTTACTAGTGAAGCAGAAGGCTAGGGCAGGCAAAACTAGTTGGGAAAGGAGGTGTGACCTATTAATTTCAGGAGGGTATGACAAACAGCTAGGGAAGTAGGTGTAACCTCTTAATTACAAAATCCCAGGACACAAGTAGAACAGCTCCCAAATCCCTGCTCATGGACTTTGCATGAGATCTTTAAGTAGGTTTTTGATAGGATTGGTCCTAGACCTTGTGCTAGCATAGGAAATATAAAAAAAAAAGACAGCCACCATTGAGTTCTTGCTATTGTGTCCCCTCACTGTAGCCCACTCTATCCCATAAAGTGTACTTTTTCCTACTTTTATTTAGCCCAAAGTGGCATCTGCAGAGTCTCCTTTTTCCCACGATTAATAAATGTAAAAACCTATTACCATTTGTGCTTGTCCAGACCAGTTCTTTGCTCAGGACAGAAAGAATCTAGAAATCACCTCTAGAAGGAGATTCTAGTACCCCAAAACCTGGTAATACTAACCTTATATTATAGTAAAGGAGTCTGGAAATACGTAAGCAGATGGGAAAGGAAACTATTTTGAGCAAAGTATTAGGATTGTGGCAGTGGTGCTAAAACTCAAATGAGAGCACTGCCAAAGGAGCTGGAAGACAGAAAGTCAATGACTCTGGGTCAGATGGCCTGAGTTCTAATCCCAGGCCTGGCAGATTCTTAGTAGTGTAAGGTAAGTTTCTTATTTTACAACTTTGATTGGTTAAAGAGTTTTTAAGGACTTTGTACCAATTAAACAAGAAAATAAATGTTGGGAAAGAGTCAAGCAGAGCAGGAATTTAATAAATAATAGCCAAAAATAGAATGTAGCAAATCAGCAAAAAGATCATACATCATGACCAAGTAGGATTTATCCTAGAGATACAGGAATGGTTCAACATACAGAAATCAATAAATGTAACAGCACACCAACAGAACCAAGGACAAAAACCACACGATCATCTTAGGAGATGCAGAAAAAATATCTGACAAAGTCCAACACCCATCAATGATAAAAACTCTAAAGAAAATTGGAACAAAAGATGTTTATTTCAATCTGATAAAAGGTATCTATGACAAACCAACAACCAATATCATACTAAATGGTCAAAAACTGAAAGCTTTCACTCTAAAATCAGGACGAGGGCCAGGGATATAGCTCAGTTGTACAAATACCTGCCTGGCAAGCATAAGGTTCTGAGTTCAATTCCTGGTACCAAAAAAAAAAAAAAAAAATCAATCAAATCAAATCAAATCAAATCAAGACAAGGATGTCTACTATCATCACTCCTGTTCAGTACAGTTCTGAACGCAGTAGCCAGAGTAACTAGACAAAAAAGAAATAAAGAGTAAATGGACAGGAAAAGAAGTTAAATTATCATTATTTGCTGGTGACATGATATTTTCCACAGAAGACCAAAAAATTCCACCAAAAGACTTTTAGAAGTCAACACTTAAAAATCAATAGCATTCCTGTCCACGAATAACAAACTGACTCAAAGAGGAATTAGTGAAACAACACTGTCATGGTTTATGTTGGTGGCCCCCAGGCCTCATGTATTTGCATTGTGCATTTGTGATTGGTTCATTGTCTAGTGCTTGGATTGATGGTGTCAGTGCTACACCTGCCTAGGGGGTGGAGCCAGGATGTGATGCAATGGCAGGAAGAAGGGGTGTCTCTCTTTTTGCCAGTTTCTGCCTTGCTGTTTGCAGCTGCCATGAACTGCGGCCCCACCATGCCACCCTGCCTTGGAGCCAACTGAGTATGGACTGAAACCTCCAAAAACTCTAAGAAATAAATCTTTTCCTTCCCAACTTTGGGCATCAGGTATTTTGTCTCAGTGATGAGTAAAAAGTAACTAAGACAAACACTTTTCATAATAGCATCAAGGAAAACCAAATACTTAGGAATCAATCTAACAAAGGAAGTAAAAGAACTTTACATTGAAAACTACTGTACTTTGCAAAATGAAATCGAAGAAGATACCAGAAAATGGAAAGCTATCCCTTGCTCTTGGGTAGGAAGAACCAATATAGTGAAAATGGCCATACTTCCTAAACTGTTATACACATTTAATGTAATTCAAATCAAAATTCTAATAGCATATTTCACAGAATTAGTGAAAACAATTCTAAAATTTGTTTGGAAACAGAACAGATTTAGAATAGCAAAGTCAATTCTGGGCAACAAAGACAAGGCAGGGGGCATCACATTTCCAAATCTGGAGTTATACAATGAAACTACCATGATAAAAACAGCATGGTACCAGCAAAAAAACAAATTCAAGGATCAATGGAACAACAGAAGATGTAGAAACAACTCCAAGCACATTCAGCTACCTTATCTTTGACAAAGGGGCCAAATACTTTCATTGGAAGAAGGATAGCCTCTTTAACAAACAGTGCTGGGAAAATTGAATTTCCACATGCTGCAGATTGAACCTAGACCGATTCTCTTACCAGGCACTAAACTAAAATCGAAATGGATCAAACACCTAAATATAAAAACAGACAATCTGTTGGGAGATAGAGTAGGTAAAACTCTTGAGGACATACTGTAGGCAAAGACTTTGTGAATGAAAACCCAATCACATAGGAAATATTACAAAAAAGCAACAACTGGGATCACATCAAATTAAAAAGCTTTTGCACAGCAAAAGAAACTACTAACAGAGTGAACAGACAACCACAGAATGGGAAAAGATTTTCACCAGCTATTTCTCAGATAAAGGACAAATACCTGGAATATATAAAGAACTTAAAAAAATTAGATCCCTCAAATTTAAAGACCCAATCCAAAATGGTCATCTGAAATGAATAGACACTGCTCAGGTGAAGAAGTATAAACAGTAAATAAATATATGAAAAAAAATTTAACATCACTGGTCATTCAAGAGATGCAAATTAAACAATGCTGAGATTTTATCTCACTCTAGAATGAATAGCAATCATCAAGAAATCAATCAATAGTAAATGCTGGCAGGGCTGTGTGGAAAAAGAAACCATTCTGGTTTCTTTTTCCACACAGCCCTGCCAGCATTCTCCACTGTTCAAGTATAAGCTGGTGCAACCAACATAGAAATCAGTATGGAGATTACTCAAAAAACTGGAATGAGAGGTTCCATTTGACCAGCGATTCCCCTTCTTGGTATTTTCCCAAAAGAGTTAAAAACATCATGCCACAGCAATATATGCACACCCATGTTTATAGCAGCACAGTATGTCATAGCTAAGTCTTGGAAACAGTCCAGATGCTTATCAACAGATAAATGGATAAAGAAAATGTGGTTTTCATATACAATGGAGTATTACTCTGCCAAAAAGAATGATAAACTTGAGACATTTTTAGGTTTATGGATGTACCTCGAGACTATACTTTGAAGTGAAATAAATCAGGAACACAAGTTTAAATATCACATTATTTTTCTCATATGAGAAGCCCAAAGGATAAATAAGGAGCAAAATGGAGTACAGATATTGAGAAGCAAGAAAAATATGTTCAAATGGGACAGGGAACAAAGGAGGGGGGAGGAGGGGAAGGACAAAGGTTTCATAAAACAGAAGGTAAAAATGGAAACAAAGCTTCTATAAATGGAGAGAGGAAGAGGGCTGAAGGGCAGGGAGGGAAATGGGGGGGGAGAATTAAGATATATTATGCACAGAGACAGGGATACAGCTCAGTGTTACAAGGCAAGCACAAGGTCCTAGTTCAATTCCTGGTACAAAAAAAAGAGCTATATTACGTACAGGTACAAATTCCCTATGATGAATGTGATCATTATGTACAGTAAATATGTACTAATAAAAATAGATAATTAAAATGTGACTGGCAATAAGTATGAAGAGCATTAAACATAAATGTATATATTCTCTGATATACTAATTATATCCTAAGCAATAATAACACAGGTGCAAAAATAAATAAATAATAGATAAAACAGAGAAAGTTGGGAAGGTGGATAATTGGTAGCTGCATGAACACAGTCAAAAGAGCTGCATGCGATGAAAGGAGTTATTAACCACCTTTCTTTTATTGTCTCGATAAGATAAGTCTTACCTAATTATTTAGAAATTTTTAAAAAATTATCATTTAAAATATACCAGTCAATAACCTATTTTTTTTTGATCAAGACCTAAACCTAGTTATGAATATCATTTAAGCTTTTCAGAGTTATACCATAAGCATTATACCTTTATTTATGCCAGGCCTACTTAGAATTTCATGAAGCACATTTCTGGCATCAGAAAAAAAATGTTTCTATAGTCACATAGCTACTAACCTGGTTTTTCTTGTGATTGTATCATTGAAGATATTCCATATCTTTCTTTAGCATAGTCCTACAAAAAAAGTTTCTTGTATTATGACTTGTTATTTAAACACATAAACACAAACGACCAGATACTAAAATAAATTTTTCAAGATCATTTCATTAATTCAGTCAGCAATTCTTAAATATGGCTATTTATCATTCAATGGTAATCTGTCATCCATTTACATATATATTTACAGAAAAAAGAAAAGCACCTTGTTTCTCGTTTGTTTTGGAAATCATCAATCCTGGGTGGGTACATCATGCATAATAGCACTCTCAGATAAAATTTACACATATGTACAATATACCTTAACTACCTTCTTCAGAAAAGGTGATCAAACTACTTCAGAGCAGGAGTGTAAATTTCTTTGTGAAGGGAGTAGGATGAAGTACTACAGTTTTATTAACTTCCTATTTCAGGAAAAGCTGTTGAAAGAGAACCAATGCTTTGGGGAAGCTTTCTGAGCACCAGATGTCCACTTTTAAGAAATCTGAGTTGTTGAACAGAAACTAACTACAACATCCCTTTTGTAAAAAAATAAATAAATAAATAAATAAATAAAAATTCAACAACTTTTTGTTTCTAAAAACACAGATTACAAGGGCTACACAATGACAATATAATAACATCAAATTTCTTGTTATAAAGTTAGGAACAGGAAATGGGAGACTTTAGGTCCAGGCTATTAACAAACTATACTTACTAAACAGGTATGTGGACTTTTATTTTAATCTTACCCCTAAAACGATCTCTTAAAATCCTTTAAGTTATCAAATAATATTCCAAGAGTATACTGCTAATTATATAATTTATATAATCAATAATACACAAAACGATTTGCTTAGATTACAAGTTAACTTAAGATCTGTACTAGTTTTTGTCATTCTACAGATACTTGTTTGAATCTTCTTTTGGATACGGAAAATACAGGATTTTGTATCTACACCAAAGTACACTCCACTTGTTAAGGTGCTTACTGAACAACTTTTTTCAAGTATTAGACAATACACTTTTAGGACTAACGATTACACAATGAAGGCTGACGGCAACATAACAAGATGAAAATGTGTCTAAGGGTGCCATTCCTTCTAATTAGTATTCTTATTTCAGCAACCCTTATTCTATTTAATATTCTGAGATGGTTTATTGATTATATAGCTTATCATAAATTTAGAAAATCCCTCAGTACAAAAACTAGGACCTAAGACTCAATACTGTTGTAGCACACGACTTGTGGAATAGTTTAAACTTTGGCTTTTCTAAAGTATATAAGGATCATTGGGTGTTCACCTCAAATGCATTCTCCATAACCTTTGCTATTTACTTCACTGGATCACTGAGCAGAATGAGAATAAAAATGTCATGTTCTTTAAAGCTGTCACACACAAAATGGTCATTAAACATACTGGCAGATGGTTCTGCGAAGTACTGTGATTACTTGCCAAAACATTAGGAACACAAGGGCTGAGAAGAGGTCAATTACTAGTGGTTATCAAAATTTTCCCGGGATAGGGGGTTGGGGTTGGATGTGCATTACGTGAAGGACGTGTCTAAATTTAAGTCTGACCCCGCCGCTTCTACTTCCGGGGCAGTAGGTGCCTCACGGCTACCCTACCCAGGGCACAGTTCTCGCTGGCCAGGCGACCTGGCGAGGAGAGCGGGCAAATGCTCGTCTGCCACGCTGCTCGAGCCATAGGCGTGCAGGCCCCGTGAAAGTTCTATGTGCACGGGGCCGAGGCCCACGGCCTGCAGAGAGACCGCGTGGGCAGGGCCCTGCTCACTCTACTCCCTCTTACAAAGCGCTGTGCGGCCCATAATCTGCCCTCCCAGGCCCGGGGATGAAGGAAACCCACTTCCGCCGCATCCATGATCTCCCGCGGCTTCTCCTGACTCTTGCGGTTGGCGCTGGCGCTGGGCATCGGGACACTAAACCTGAGAGTTGACACCACCCTCCCTCGGAGGCTTCCGTAGAGCTGGTCAAGGGGCTTCTCGTTCCCGCACAGTCTCCGCCCTTCGACCCTCCTCGGTCTCAGGACTGGCGCGGACTCCGATAGAGGATCGGCTCAGAAAAGATCGCGAGAACTGCAGCTCTCTCGAGATCCCGGAGCGCGAGAAGCGAGCAGAGGCGGGCCGTTGCCCACGCGTCTTCACGTCCCACCCCCGCGGGGTTGTCTGGGAATTGGAGGGAATCGCCTGGGATTCTGTGTGGTCTCTGAAGATTGCCTCTAAGGGGTGAAGTTCTCGGGTGCTTGTTGGCTTTTGCCTTAGTGTCCCGGCTTCTGTTTAGGCTTTGTACTAAGCGTGGCTTCTGTCCTTCCAGTTCTTACAGGTTTCAATCGCAGACTGGTCGCCTGAACTCCCACTCAAGCCCAGGCCTTGGCTTTTCCTCTTGTACGTCTGGGTGTGGTCTTTACTTTTCCCAGCAGAGGTGAGCTGCCTGAGGTCAGAAGAGGCGTCTTGAACCATTGCTCCGCGTGTTGGGACACACACCGCTGGGTTGTAGGCAGCTGGCTTGCTAAGGCATGATGGTTGCTGGTTCCTAAGTGATAAGTGGGGTGGGGGGGGAACGACACGTGGCAATAACAGGTTGTGCTGATTGCCTTGATGTGTTGCATTGTTAGAGGTAGTGAGTGCATAATGTTGGTTTTCTGGTGGGTAAAAAAAATGTTTTATTAAAAGTAATTTCAAGACTCGGTTACTATGTCCTTTGCTAGATTTCTTTGCATCCTGTACGTTTCTTACAGGCTAAGTGTCTTAGCCTGGCACAGAATGGCGTAGTGACTGCTACTTAAGGGGTTCAGGTAGACCCCAGCACAAATGAAAGGTCTTTGAAAGTGCCTTCCTTCAAATGTTGGGATACAGTACTAAAAGGACAGATATTCCCATGCTGTAGTATAGCTGTTATTTGCAGGTGGGGTAAAAAATGTTTTTTAAAATTTTTGGTTTTGTTCTTAATACTACTCCGAGCCCAGTCTGTCAGATGCTCCATCTCCTGAATACGTGTTGGTATAATCTCAGAGGTAGGCAGACAACCTAACTCCTTAAAGTAGCTGACTGAAAATAACACATTTCACATTCTCCTATTTCACTGGCCACAGGTCACATGGCCATTCCTGATTCCTTGAGCAGGAGAAACCGCTCATTCCTTAGGTAGTGACACTGAATATTTGTGATCAATAATATATTCCATTAAAATTATATTTCATAATATAGAATTCCAACACAAAAGGTGTCTGAAGTTGCTTCATTTTGGTATTTTCAAGGTTTTTATTCTCTCAATTAGGTATGGAGCTAATGTATGAACTGATTGTCAGAAATCTGAATACTAATCCCAACTATTGTCCCTGTCCTTTTCATCTGTCCATGAAGCATCTCTGTGAACTTATTCCTTACTCTGGCTTCTTTGTCCTGATAGAGTGTTGTTATTTAGGTCATAGCTTGCAGTAACACTGTGAATATAGTCTTGTTTTAGTCCTTTTCCCTGTTAGTAATAGAGAAGAAACATTTGGCAGATCAGTGGTCACATACTATATGCCTGAGGTCGTGTGAATCTGTTCTAGTAGGATGATAATACTGCAACAACTGAGGCTGTGGTTTGGCTGAATTTGTCTGCTGTCAACATCCTTGGTGTCTGATCTGTTTGGAGCCATTCTAGTAAAGATAGGAATATGTTAAAGTATTGACTATCGGATCTTTTAAGTTTTGCACTAATCAGCATCTAATTTGAGTCTTAACAGACCATTGCATGATTCTTACGGAACATAAAGAGGATAGGCAATCACCTCCCAGTTAGTTCCCAGTGTCCTTAGGAGGCTGACAGGAGAAGTTTCCCATCATTTGCAGGGTTCTGGTTAGGTATAAGATTTCTTATTTCCCTTCCCCAGTGGAATTGTAAAGTATAAAACTGCTTAGCAAGAGTCTAGAAATGAGTCATTAACAGGTTACCCCACAACTCGTGTTGTAGGACACTTGCTCCATTTTTTGTTCTGTTTTGTTTTTGAGGCAGTCTCACTGTGTAATCCAAGCTGGCCTTGAACTCACTATGTAGCTGTTGCTGGTCTCAAACTCTTTCTGATCCTCTTGCCTCAGCCTCCCAAGTTCTAGGATTACAGGTGAGCACTACCACACATACTCAGAGGTTCATCAGCTTTGAATTGTACAGTATGATGATCTAGTTGGGCCACGTGATGGGCAAGATCAGCTGTTGGTATCTTCAGATCTTGTTTGGCTGATCAGATTGTGCATTAAAAAAAAAAACCTTTTTGGTCTTTTGCCTGAAGAATAAAGGCCTGATTGCTAGTATTTTGAGAATCTCAGCATTCAACACTAGTTTTGCATAGTACTAGTTCCTAAAATCAAAAGATCTAGCTGTTTACCCTCTCCAGAGAACCCGTCGTATCAAGGTAGGGGAAGACTAGCCACAAGAGTGGAGTAGGGAGGGATCTTTTTAGTCTTCTAACATAGGCTTCCCCAAATTCCTTATTATAACTTCCCCTTTGCCTCTATTTCCAGAGATACTTGGTGCAGCTTGTTTTGAGGCTTTTGAGGTTAATATGATATAAATTAAGTTGTTTCTCTTGAAACTGTAGGACTCATCTTTCTAATAGTCCACATTTTGGGTGTGTTCTCTCTGTTCTCCCATCTTCTTGATGATAGTCTTTTGGAGTTAGGGGTGGAAGCAAAATTAGATCTGCCACCTCAACATATAAGTCATTTTTGAGGTTTTATTTTTATGTCAGTGCATACAAAGTTTTTAGCTGATAATTTATATTTATGATAAATACTAATGTTCATTTATTTTTCAATGAATATTTATTTATGGTACTAGGAATTAAACCCAGGGTCTCATTCATGGTAGGCAAGTGCTCTACCACTGAGTAATATACTAGTGCTCAGGGAGGATTTACTGAATGCTATATGCTAAGCACTAGTCTAGACATTTGCAATATGTCAGAGAACAAAATAGACAAAGATCCTTGTTTTAGTGGGTCTTACGTGTGTGAAGCTGAAGGTGCATTGGAGACCCCAAGAGTTTGGAGAAGCCAGGAATATGGATCATCTGAGGAAAACTGCAAGGAAGGAGCAGAGCTGGCCCAAGAGAAAAGCCACACGAGCTACAACCACCAGATATACTATATGAGCAGAGCCACCCAAGCTCTTTGAAGTTCATATGTTGCCATAGATTGCCTCAGATGCTGCACATGAAACTACAGGCCTTGATGTTTGCCTTGCTAGGTTTTGGATTTACTTTGGTTCTGTTGCTTTCTATCCCTCTATTTGTACCTTTTGGAATGGTAATACTTAACTTGTGTCACTGTATGTTGGAAGTGTTTAACTGTCTTTTTGCTTGTACAGGAGCTTGTAGGTAAGAGTTTGCCTTAAATTTCAGAGGAGACATTGGACTTGGACTATCCACAATGCTGTAACAATTAAGACTTTAGCAGCTCTTAAAGGTAGTCTAACTGTGTTTTGCATGTGCATAAGTCTTTGGGGTGATCAGGAGCAGAATGTTATGGCTTGTGCCTAAATGTCCTTGCAAAGCCTCATGTGGTCATAGGTGGGGGCTTTTAAGAGGTTCCTGGATCTAGAGTATGGGACACTGGGATTGATTCTTGGTGCAGTGCTAGGATTAAGGGCACAAGGATTAAGGCTATAATAAGATCTAAGGGGGCAGATTGCTGCCCCCTTAGATCTAAGGCTAAGACTAAGATCTAAGGCTTATTGCTGGTTGCTTGCTTGCTTTTCTTGTCTTCTGCTTACCATGAACTGTTTCTTTGTGATGTTCCCCTGCCATGCCACCCAGCCTTGGAGCCAACCAACTATGGACTGAAACCTCTGCAAACTGTGAAATAAATAAACCTTTCCTTCCTTAACTTTGAGTGTCAGCTGTTTTGTCTCAGCAACAAGAAATATAACTAAGACATGTTTTAGAGGGTGGAGGCAGATAATAAATAATAAACATGAGTAAATTATGAAAAAAATGTTAGGAAGTGATAATGAAAAAGTAGAGTAAGGTAAGGGGAATGGCAAGTCCTGGGGGTGAGTAGGGTGGAGTGTGCTGCAATATTAAGTTAGGGGTTGTGCGGAGAACAATTAAAATCAGGACATGGAATTTATGATATTATTTTGTGATGGTCACCCAGAGTTAACACAAAATACAGGAAATCTATTCTCAATACCAAAGACATAGAATATTCAGCCAAGGGCCTGAGTCCCACAGCAATGTCCTGTATGGGTCTAGATGAAGACCCAGAGCTCATGACAATGTCTTCCACAAGTCCAACTGGAAGTCTAGAGCCCACAAGAAGGACTCACGCCAGTCTTTTATGGATCCATGCTGGGAAGGCCCAAAGGTCAGTGGTGGAAGCTAGAAAGTCTATTCCAGCAGGGTGAAGGAACTGTGCTTGTAGATTGAGGGTTCTATGCTGGAGCTGAGAAGTCATGCTCAAAACATACCAGGGCTGTCCTGAAAAGCACCACAGCCACCCTCAGCAGCATGGAGGCCCCAAGCTCCTCTGACGAGAAGCACAGTTGAGTACATGTCAGGAAGCTGGTGTGATGAGTTCATCCTGGAAATTAAACAGCACACAGATTCCCCTCCAGAGCGAGGAAGCAATGCTTGATGTAAGGACCAGGGCTTCTCCAGGAGAACCAGTGTCTCAAATAGCAACACGTAGGAGAACCCACAATGCCTCAATGCCGCAATGCCTCCTCCTTCATGTCTCTATGCTGGCAACTTTCCTTGGGTGGAACACCTATGCTCAGCACCATGGTGATGTAATCCAGCTGGCATTAAGTTGACCATTAGTTTTTAATCCATAACAGTGGTCATGATAGACCTCACTGAAAAAAGAGACATTTGAAAATCTGAAGGCAGTGAAAGCTGTGGCCATGCATACATCTGGGGGAAAGAACATTCTAAGTCAGGAAACAGCCTGTGCAGTCTCAGGGTGGGAGGAACAAAGAGCCCAATGTTCTGTATGTAATGTCTTCAAGGTTTATGAAGTATGTAGGTGTCCTTGTTATCCTATATGACTCTAGTTTACCATGCCTTTCCAAAAAATTATGGTTAAAAGTATAAAATTTGGGGCTGGGGATTTAGCTCAGCAGCATAAGTGCCTGCCTGCCTTGCAAGTGTGTGGTTGTGAGTTCGATCCCCGGTACTGATTAAAAAAAATACATAAAATTTACACTCTTAATGTTCTTAAATACACAATAGTGTTAACTATACAGTATTTAGTGGCATTTGTACTGTTAAGTAACGGAGCTCTGGAGCTTTTTCATTTTGCAAAATTGAAACTTGATAGCCCTGTTCTAAAGGTTCGTGTGTTGAAATCTTGGTCCCCTGTATGGCTGCATTGAGGCAGAGGAGACTTTATGCAGTGGGGTTTGGTGAAAGGTAATTAGATCAAGAGAGCAGCACTCTTGGAAGAAATTAAGTACTTTTTATAAGACAAAGTTAATTCCTGCAAAGAAGGTGAGTGGGAAGGGATTGTTATAAAAGAGGGAGGTTGTCCCTCCCTGTGCTTGCTTCCTTCTTCCTGCACATGTAGTTCTGCCACAGCCCGTCTCCTTTCTTCTTTGCCATGGCGTAGCTATATGCCATAAACAAAGCTGTTTGGACTTTCCAACAACCAGAATTGTGAGCCAAATAAGCCTCTTTTCTTTAAAAAGTATCCAGATTTGGGTGTTTTGTTATAGCAACACAAAACAGTAAGACATCACAG
>PVJX010027697.1:0-24601 GCA_004027295.1 Dolichotis patagonum | reverse complement strand
ATGGCTTTATACTATTGTGTTATGTTTGATATTATTGTAATTGAAACTATGCTCAACTATAGCAGAGTAAGAGATACGGCGTTAGATACTGTTGATGTCCAGTTGACTTAATGTAAAGTACTGTGTTGCCTATGTTGTCCTCTTCTGATCTGCTCTGTACTGCCCCCTTTTGTTTTATTCTCTTTTAAATAAAAAAAAAGAAAGAAAAACAAAGTATAAATAAAGAACAAAGTAAAAGATAGAAGTAGGGCAAAAGATCTTGTTCAAATAGGAAGGAGGGAAAGAAGGGAGGGAAAGGGGATAAAAAGTAATTAAGATGTGTTATGTATATGCATCAACTCCACACAAGGAGTGTGACATTATGTACTGCAGACCTGTACTAATAAAAATAAATAAAAGAAGCCAGGCATAGTGACTTAGCCTATAATCCTAGTACTTGGGAGGCTGAGGCGGGAGGAGCATGGAGTTTGAGGTTAGCCTGAGTACATAGTGAATTCAAGGCCAGCCTGGAACATACAACAAGACTGTGTCTCAAAAATAAATAAAAATAAAAAAGAAAAGACATACATAGTATTTCAGTGACTTTTAAAATACTGGTTTCCACCAAAGCTACTGTTTCACTCTGACTTGTGTTTGTGGCTTTTTTATGTATTTGTTTCCCAGAAGGAACTTCATACAAGGTAAATGCTGGGCAGGTGAATGTGTTCAGATGTGGCTTTTTCACATAGAGGTCTCAGATACACACTGATCTTTCCATTTGGAGTCTATGTCGTTGTCAAAACAGATTACTCTATGTTCGCTTGCATCTTCATCTCTCTCTCTCTGATTGTGATTGGGGAAAGGATCACAAATTTGCCAGCATCACCTGTGGTGTGACTTTTGCTAGTTTCCATCTTATAAGCTAGTAAATGTTTGGTTCACTCAATTTTGCAGGGTATATATTGTATTGGTTCCGTGAAACCTAAACTTTTACGGGAAGGGACAGTGTTGGGGATTAAACCAGTCCCCCACCCATACTAGGCATGAGTTTACCACTCGTCTTAGCTGAGTGGGGTGTGGCCCAGTGGTAAAGCTCTTGTCTACCGCGTGTGAGGCCTTGGGTTCCAGTCACAGCACTGGAAGAAAAAAGGAAAGGAAAAAGAAAGAACCAGGCACTCTGTAAACCCAGCGTTTGGGAGGCTGAGGCAGAACCACATACATGAACTACATACTGAGATTCTGTCTCAAAAAGAAAAGAAAAAAGAAAGAGAAAGGTCTGCTTGTTAAAGGGTAACAGTTACCAGACCCCAGCTGGTTTGCAAGTGAAGCCTGAGACTCTTACCTGTGCCTTAAGTGAATCTTCTAGATGATTCCCAAAAGTGTGTCGGGCCGGGCACCATCAGCGTCGTTTTACTGATGCTGCAGTGTTCGGCAGCATCACATGCACATCCCCTCAGCTTGCTCATTCACAGCTGCCTGGAAGCGCCCCCGCAAGAGGAGTCTCAGATGGCGGCACAGAGGAAATCGGTGCGCAGAGCCGGGGTTACTTCCTGGCCCTGAAGCTTGTCCCCAGTCGCTCCACCAGTACTTGCACCTGTGTCAGGGTTTCAGTGGTGTGTTTAAAGCATCGTCATGTTTGGGTGCTGTTTTGAATAAGTTCACTTTGAAATAGTTCATGTTTCTGCTCAAATATCAACATTTTAAGTAAAGCTTTAATCACCCACTCTACTTAGTCCTTAGTTTGTTTATTGTGGGGGTTTGTGTGTGTGTGTGCATGTGTGCATATGCGTGCTAGAAATCAAACTCACGACCTTGCAGTTGTCAAGCAGACGCTTATGCCGCTGAGCTAAATCCCCAGTTCCCCTGTGCCTAATTTGTCTGCGTGGCGCTTTCCTCCTCCCTGGCCCTTTGCTTTTGTACTGCCGTCCCCCATCGAGTCCCAGCAGCTGGGCATGTCTCGTGGGCTGCAGAGGGAGCTGCCGAGAGGACGGTGGGGACTCTGCTGGAGCCGCAATGCCCAGCGCACCCTTGCCCCTCGCTCACGGCTGAGGTTTTTCTGGGGCTCCTCATTGCCTCTGACTTTGGGGGTTCTGCTGGATGTGAAATGAAAGCTCATAGTGGCTTTCTCTGCACCTCCTTGACGACTAGTGAAAGTAAGCATCTTTACATATGTTGATTGGCCTTTACATGTTGATTGGCCGTTTGTGAGCTTACTCACTTTTTTATTGTATGTTGGTCATTTTCGTTTATCAGACTTCTCAACATGTTGTGAATAGTAAACCTTTTTAGTTTGTTGGGATGGGTTGGGTTGGGTTCCTTAATTCAGTTGGATTCCATCTGGTAGATGAGACAGACAGACAGGGTCTTACTCTGTAATTCAGGCTGACCTTGAACTCACTTTTTGTAGTCCCAGTGATCCTTCTGCCTCAGCCTCCAGAGCGCTGGGATTATAGGCGGGTACCATCACACCCAGCTCTTGAATACCAGGTTTTTGCCTGTCATATATGTCATACTTCCCACTCTGGGTTTTCTGCATAAACAAGCCTACACATGTGATTGAAAAGATTTTTCCATGCTTGCTTTGGCAGCACATACACTGTAAAAAAAATTTTTTTCCCTACTATTAGACCAGCCCACTGAGTTTTTTTTTTTTTAAATTGGTACCAGGGATCGAACTCACAACCACGTGCTTGCAAGGCAGGAGCTTATGCCACTGAGCTAAATCCCCAACACTGAGTTTTATTGAAGTGGTTTTTTTTTTAACATCTTGAAGTTCTTCAACTGCTTTTTGTTTTATTTTATTTTTTGGTTGGAGCCAGGGTCTTGCTGTGTAAGCCAGGCCAACCTTGACTGTGCGCCTCCTCCTTGGCCCCCAGAGTGCTGGGATTATTCTTGGTATCCAGTTCTGATCATGAATGCTGACAGTCACATTCCGCTGCTTCTGCTAGTTCCTTCTCGTGCTGCTTTGTTTTTTTATTTTATGGTTTAAAGTGAACTCATTCTTCGCGTGTTTGTTTCTGTGAGACGCTTGATGGTGAGACTCATTTATGACCACTCTGAACCCTTTGCTCGGGTTTTTGAAAGCCATGTGGTAGATTCTGGGCTCACAGCCTATACAAAGACGGCTTGTAGTTCTGACCTTTGGGGAGTTTTTACTTTCTCCTCCGCTCTACCCTTCACCTGCAGGTGGGGTGGGAGAGCTTCAGCAGGACGGGGTGTGTGCTCCCTAGACAGCATTTCTAGCTCACCGTCCACCCAGGGGGTCCTGGGGCGCAGCTCTCTAAGCAAACTGCTGCTTCCTGTCCTGTGCCCTGCAGCACTGTGGAAATCTAAACTCAGATTTTTACCTGATTTACCAAGTGTGTTTGGTCTGAAAGCCCTGCTTTGTGCTTTCAGGTGCTAGTTCCTGTTTCCCTCAGTTTTTACCCTCTTTCTAAACTATCAAGGCGTTTCACAAGGGACCTTTTCCATTTGATCAAACATTTCAAGTTACTTTCTTTAGGAGTGTGGAGCCACCCCACTGAGCACCCATGCCCACCAGGTCAGCAGGAATTCCTTGCCGCGTCACTTGTCGTTGCTAGTCACTTTGGAAAGGATGTGTAGTATTAAATGAAACACTTAAACATTTATGCAAATGAAATGGAGAGTGGCCTTTTATAGCTACTAATTAAAGAGATTTCTTTTTTTATAGGTGTCAGCTGTGATGCATGTTTAAAAGGAAATTTTCGAGGTCGCAGATACAAGTGTTTAATTTGCTACGACTACGATCTTTGTGCATCGTGTTATGAAAGTGGTGCAACAACGACAAGGCATACAACTGATCACCCCATGCAGTGCATATTAACAAGGGTAGATTTTGGTGAGTATTTGACACCGATGGGAACGATGACCCTTTGCAGTTTTGTATGTATCTCTGTGAAGGGGAGGTGTTCTGAAAACATCCTGAATGGTGTGCATGAGACCTCTGATTCATTAAAAAGAAAATGAACCTGACTTGCATTCTAAATACTGCCGGGGATTTAGTTCAGCGGCGTAAACGCCTGCCTTGCTGCAAGCGCATGCTCGTGAGTTCGATCCCTGGTACCCCCCCCCCCAAAATCTAAGTCTTGTTTCTGTCAGTCATCATTTACTGTTTATGAAAGATGTTACAAAATATATACAACTGACAAGTTCTGAAATAGTACGCATGGAATCAAGTCCAACTGTTCTTGCTAGCTGCTCACAGGTACCCACTCTTGTGCTGTTCACCAGAAAGCAGGTCACTTGCGCAGTTTGTAGAGGACACTGACCATCTGTTTAAAAAGCCACAGTGTTTGAGGTCATAATTTCTTATTCCACCAAGTTATTATTGTCTTGTATTATAGCCCTATGTGTAAGTGTGTGTCAGGTGGTTTGATTCACATTTCTCTGATGATCAATGGTATAAGTGTCTTTCATTATGCTCATTGGCCATTCATGTGTCCTCTTTGAGGCAATGTCTGTTCACATCCTTTGCCCATTTTAACAAATTACATAATATGCATTTATTATTAGGTTGTAATAATTCCTTAAATATTCTGTACACAGGTTCCTTAACAGGTGAATGATTCTCAAACATTTCCTCCCATTCTTTTGTGTTTTTACTTCCCAGATCTTGTATTTTTTAAGCATAGAAGTTTTTGTTTGTTTTGGTATCTTATCTAGAAAACCACTACCAAACCTAAGGCCACAAAGATTTAAACCTATGTCTTGTAAGAACTTTGTAGTTTTAGTGTTTGCGTTTAGACTTTTCATCCAGTTAGAATTAACTGCATGTGGAGTTAATAGAGAGCTTGGAGAGTATTGCCATCTTAATAAAAATAAATCTGCAGGATGTGGTGGCCCACACCTGTAATCCTAACATTTGGGAGGCTGAGATAGGATTATTGCAAGTTTGAGGCCGGCCTGCACTATATAGCAAGACCCCATCTCAATAACCACCACCCCAACTCTCCCCTGCCCCTTTTTGAGACAGTCACCACACCCAGCTCCAAAATGATAATAGTAATACTAAATCTGATGATTCATGAGCATAGGGTATCTTTCCATTTATTTTTAGGTCTTTAATTTCTTTTGACAATAATTACATAGTTATCAGTGAAAGTTATGTACTTCTTCCATTAAATATAGTCCTAATATTCATTTTTTCTATTATAGGCAAAGTTGTTTTTAAATTTTTTTGTAGATTTATTGTAAGTATATAGAAAAATAATTGATTTTTGTTTATTTTCCTTTTTTTTTTTTTTCCATTTTTTGAGACAAGGTCTCACCATATAGTCGAGGTCAGCCTTGTACTTATGTTGTAGCCCAGGCTGTTCTCAAACTCAGCAGTCCTGCCTCAGCCCTCTGAGCACTGGAATTGCAGAAATGTGCTGCTGTGCCCAGCTGAGTTTTGTATGTAGATCTTGTATCTTGCAATGTTGCTGAAATTAATAGCTTGGATAGGTTTTTAGTAGATTTCTTAGGGTTTTTGATATAATAAGGTCAAGTCACCTGCAAATGTGTTGTTGGACTCATTTTAATTCTTCCTTTCCATCTGGATGCCTTTCATCTACTCTGGTTAGATTTCTGAAGAAAGTGGGCAAGAGTAAATACTTTCTTCCTGTATTTGATTTTAGGGAGAAAGCATTCAGTCTTTTACCAGAGGACAAATGATTGTGGGTTTATACTCTTTGTTGTGTAAGGAAATACTGTTCTTTTTTTTTTCTTAATGTGTTTATCCTCAATTATCACATATGCACCTGACAAGTCTTGTGCATACAATAACTGATCAATATATACCTAATGTGCAACTAATTTTAAGATAGCTTAAGTCTTGAAGAATATAAACAAATCTATCATTTAATGGACACTTTCATTTTCTTACAAAAGAAATATTATGCTGGTAAATTTGCCACTTGTTTCATGTTAAAGAATTAGATGTTCTTATAGTGAAATAGTGTAACATACTAAATATATTTTGGCTTTTTCGTTACCAGTGGAGAAAAATAGACATTCCCTGAGGTATACGAATGAGGTGCATAGATTGTTCTCACAGACTCTGCTTAGAGGTTCATAACCCACGTGGGTAAAGCGCCTTGCGGCGGTGCTCTACTCTATTCAAGTTCGCGTCCACGAGAACTGGATGCCGAGTGCCCTTCCTGCCCTAAGTGTAGTACCTTCAATAGACGTGTAAGGTGCGATCAAAAAATAGGGTTTTGTTGTTTTTTTAACTTATTACAATAAAAGACATTGCCAAGTGTAAGCGTAGTCAGCATGAGGGGAGTAACTTGAGGGAATTAATAGCAGTGTGCCTTGGACTCTGATAATTTCTTGTTCATTTAAGCATTCACTAAATTTTTTACCTCCTTTGTGCAGTTGCATCATGGAGCTGGTGTATTGACCAGGGACATCTTTCCTTTTCCTTTGAGTGCTTGTGTCCCTGTATAGAGTACTCTCTACTGATTCTTCCTGTTGGTATCAGTGTTGCCACAGTATAGAGAGAGATAAGGAAAAAATTAAAATTAGATACAGATTTGGAATGAATAATTTAAATTAAACAGAGGGGAATGTGTGTTAGTCAGCTTTCTGTCCCTGCGACAAAACAGCTGAGATAATCAGTTTAAAAGGCAGGAAGGAGCCAAGTGTGGTGGCGCACTCCTGTGATGCCAGCTGCTTGCAAGGCCAAAGAAGCAGGTTAGAAAGTTTGAGGCCAGCTCAGGCAATAGAGACTCTCTCAGAGTTTTAATAAAAGGGCTGGGGCTATGACCCCCAGTGGGTAGAGTGCCTGCCTGGTGTGGTTTCAACCCCCAGGGTTACACAACGGAAGGAAGAGGCAGGGTTTATTTGGGCTCACAGTTGCAAAGGTTTCAGCCCGTGGTCACTGGGCCCTGTTACTTTGGGCCCTTGGCAGCACAGTCTGCCATGGTAACAACATGTAGTAGAGGAGACCTGGCCCACCTCTCGGCAGCAGAGAAGCAGGGAGAAGGAGCCAGGGTCCCAGTGTCCCCTTCCAGGGCATGCCCCAGGGACCCGGCTCCTTCCACCTTGGCCCCCTCTCCAGGGTTCCCCCACTTTGAGCAGAGCCACAGGGTGGGACTCAGTCCTGTACCACGTGGAGCCTTGTGGGACACTTGAAGCTACAGAGCAGGGAGGCGGTTTCAGAGTGCCACAGGGCCCTGTACAAGTCAGGGTATTAGGGACGTAAACCGGTATGGGGCGCTCCCTGACAGTGAGGTTATTGGCAAATGTATCAGGCATGCTTTTTCTTAACATTATTGTACCATATGAAACATTTTTATACATTAAAAAGCTGACAATAATTACTCCTCAATGCAATGCCATTTTATTTTTCAGATTTGTACTATGGTGGGGAGGCTTTCTCTGTAGAGCAGCCACAGTCTTTTACTTGTCCCTATTGTGGAAAAATGGGCTATACGGAGACATCTCTTCAAGAACATGTTACTTCTGAACACGCAGAGACATCAACAGAAGTGGTATGTGGCGCAGCCTCGTGTCTAAAATAGTTGTTGTAAAGTACATTGTTCCTAAAATTAATAAAGCTAGATCACCATCAGGTACCTCTTGCTTAATACACTGGTACTGTTTGCATAACAATTATTAATATCAACTTTTAACCACAAATGCTATAGACCTAGGACGCTGCATTTTGAGCCAAGGGGTTTATCCACACTGGCCTTCCTTGCCGTGTTGCTAGTAGCACAGCATGAAGTGACCAGGTTCAAGAGTGCTTCATTAAATGCATTGTGGAAAGGCTGAAAAGACTTCAGGGAGTCTTCATCGCATCTCTTCGTAAAGTATTTTTACTGTCAGGTCCTTGATTTGTTTCTTGTACAAGGAATTTTACATGAGGAAATACAAAACTGTCCGCTTGTATGGTGAGTAGTGGTTCATTTCCAGGATTCACTGTAGCACGTCACTGGCCTTAGGAGGCTTTCATCAGATCAGAAGTCTCGCTTCCTGGGTCAGAGCTTAAAAAGTTAGGGACCCAGAATAATGCACAAGGCCTTCCCTGGAAAGCTTTTGGGATTTTTTACTTAACATCTCAGCCCTCATCAAAATGAAAAATGACAAAAACACTCCAAAAATTTCCCCCTTGCTTTATCACTGGCAATAACAGGTTAAGCAAAGGCTTGCCATGGAACTATAAGCATTGAATTTGAAAAATTTTGGCACAAATAGTTGCACATACATTAACTGAGAAGCCCCCAAATGTACTCAAAGCAAATTAATTAAAATCTGGAGAAATAAAATAGCATGCTGAGACATAACAGATAAGGTATCTGAACTCAGCCAGAAGTCCTCTGGGTTCTCTGCTTAGCTCTGCTGCACATCTGCCGTCATGAGGAGCCACGGGTTCACCTTCGTGTCCTTGGACACTGCCAGTCCCATGCTCCCAGGTGTCGTAAGGTTTCTGTGGTCCAAAGAGCTGGTAAATTCACTTTATACAGTCATTGAGTCAAATGTTAACATCCAACAGTAGGTCAGGAATGTTCTTGTCTTGCATCTAGGGGAGCCTTAGAGCATCATCATCACATTTTACTACAATTCGCGATTTGTGTGTGGCCCCCACTGCCACCCCACCCCACCTCACCCACGCCCAGCAAGCGCCCTGGCTGAGCTCTGTGCCAGCGCCTCCCGTGGTCCTTTGGTCTGTGAAGCAGCTTTGCTTCCCAGATAGCGCCAGGGAAAGCATTGACTCACTTGCTGGTCCATCCTGCTGGTTGTGGAAAACCTGTAATTGTTTTTCTTTTATTTAATTTCTCTTAAGTTTGGGTACTTTATTTGTCCAGTACAGTAGTGTGAGGTGGGGGGTGTGGAGAGAGTTTCCCTCATTTAAACTAGGTATACTTAAAATAGTGTACTAATTTTAAAACTACTGGACAGGACCACAACCAAGTTTTCCCACCTCTAAGATTGGAGAGTGCAGTGAAAATTTAAGTCCTTTTCCTGAATGAAAAGCAAATTTTTTGAGTCAGGCATGTGGTTACCTACCTGTAATCCCAGCGCTCGTGAGGCTGAGGCAGGAGAATCACAAGTTTGAATCCAGGCTGAGCCACATAGTGAGTTCCTGCCCAGCTTGGACTATATAGTAAGATCCTGTCTAAAATAAAACAAAAACCCAAGTTGTCTGTTTTTATAAATTAAGAATTCACACGCACAGCCTTGTGTGTTCTATTTCCTGAAAGTAAATACTCAAAATTTATGTACCTCCCTGTATCTGACACACAGTTTGAAAATTAAATACTCACCGCTGACAAAAGGTTGTGCGGTCTTCTCCCACAAGATGTGCCTTTAAGTCCCAGGCTTTTAGTACATAGGTAGCCACCAAGACAGTCACCATTCTAGTTTTTCATAAAATGGTTTCTGTTGAATATCGTAAGGCTTTCTCCCTCCTCTGTAGCCCTTAGTTTTTCCATGAGTACTACGTCTGCCTCCCTACCCACCTGTAACACACCCAGACATTTCAGCGTAAACACTGACAAGCAAACAGAAACTGATACAAAAAGCTAGGGTAGGGACTGCCTACTGCAGGAAGCCTGCATCTTTTATGTTCAGAAGTCCAAGGTTTTCCCGCTATGAATCTGTGAGTGATGTCCTAGAGCAGGCCAGTCTGGCTCACAGAGTGGTGTCTGTTCCTTTGAAGGGTCAGTGCGTATCTGTCCACACCTGTCTTGCACGTATATGGAAAGCATGTAGTCAGCTCTGAAGTCCTCTTGTCCCAGTGTTCTGGCAATTATGTTGCATGAGACACTTTTGAATTGGATTATAAGATTCAAGAGTGTATTGCATCATTTTGTAGGCATTTATATTCACATAGAGGCTTGCTATGCCTCCTTTTCTATTCCTCTTTAACATTTTTCCACATGCCCAGTTT
This sequence comes from Dolichotis patagonum, assembly GCA_004027295.1. Taxonomy (NCBI): domain Eukaryota; kingdom Metazoa; phylum Chordata; class Mammalia; order Rodentia; family Caviidae; genus Dolichotis; species Dolichotis patagonum. The sequence continues at coordinate 14,727 of PVJX010027697.1, read as the reverse complement.
ATTACCTTTTGCTTCCATGTTACCCACCTATGTCCTTTAAACAGCCAGTTTGTCCCTCCCTGAACGACTAACCCTAACCCTAAGAACCAGATGCTCTAACCAGCATCCCTTCGGAAGATTCAGGGGCACAGGGATATGTGTGCCATTGTCGATACCACGTTACTGTGTGAAGTGTCCACTGAGAGCCAGTGTAGCTCATCTGAGTACCTTTATTAGTCACTTTCCTGTTGCAGGTACAGAATACTTTAAGGCAGAATAAGATGACTTGAAGGAGGAAGAGGAGTTTATTTGGGCCCACAGTCTCCAAGTTTCAGTTCATGGTTAGCAGATTCAAAAGCAGAAATGGCCTGGCAGGAGGCCTGGTGCGGAAGAAGGTTGCTCATGCCACAGCAGCCAGGAAGCAGAGAAGGCAGGAGGAGTAACCAGAAGGCACCTGTCAGGCCACGCGGCCCTGCCTGCCCCTGCCACCCGACCCCACCTCCAAACAGGAGGCTTTGGGGCACATTTTAGATCTAAACCATAACAGCACCAAATTGTATCACTACTCAGCTGCATATAGCTAGTGTCGTGGTTGCTGAGAATATAGTGCTTTCACCATTTGTATCTTGTATATGCTAGGGAAGTGCTATACCAAATGCTTCTTTGTTTTGTGGCGTTGGGAATTAAACCCAGGGGGTCTATGCGTTGAGCTACATCTCCAACCCTTTTTAAATTTTTTCTCTGAAACAGGGCCTCAGTAAGTTGCCCACACTGGACTCAAATTTCTGATCTTCCTGACTTAGCTTCTCAGTGCTGTGATTACACCAAGCCCAGCAAAGAATTCTTTCCATTTTTGGAAATGTACTGTCTTCACTTTATTTTTTTCTTTTTGTCTTTTTGAGACCATCTCACAGTTCAGGTGGACCTTGAGCTCATTTTGTAACCCAGGCTGGTCTCAAACTGCAATGATCCTCCTGCTTCAGCCTCCTGAGTGCTGCAATCGATTACAGGCATAGGCCACCGCACCCATCATCCTCACATATTTTTAAATAACAAGTATTTTGAACACATTTACTTGTTAAAAGTCAGATAGTACTTTGGATTTTCTGTTCCAGCCACTAGGATTCCAGGGAGTTTTGTTTTGTTTACCAGGGATTGAACTCATCATCTTGCACTTGCCAAGCGGGCACTGAGCTAAGTCCCTGGCCCAGGGAAGATTTTTGAGTTGCTCTCAGAAGGAAATGGTTAGAGGCTCTGTAGGGGTTCTGGAATTTTTTAGGGCAGACCTGTATTTAGGCATCATAATAGTTTTACAGTTCTGTAAGAATATTTCTATAAGAAATCAGTTCCTGGCCGGGGATTTAGCTCAGTGGCTTAAGCGCCTGCCTGGCAAGCGTGAGGTCCTGAGTTCGATCCCCGGTACAAAAAAAAAAAAAAAGAAATCAGTTCCTTAAGATGATCCGAAAACCAAGGGTGGAATGGTCTGGGTTATTGTGAGAACGAAGTAAGAGCAGCTCTTCAGGCGCTGTCAGTGATTAGCATTAGAGGTGTTGCTGTCTCTGAGGAGGAGGGAGGACCTGCTTCTGGGCCAGAGTTTTCCTTGTGCCCTGCTTCCCCTTTGTTGAGGTACAGTCCCATGGGGAAGGTGAATGGGACTGCTGGCAATGGGAAGGACCCTCCGTGGAGGGGCTGCTGAGTGAGGCAGCAGATACTGGCACCTTTGTTGGCAGTTGTTTTGCTTTGGGCTCAGTCTGGTTTCTTCTGTGCCCTGTGAAACACTGGTTTGTGTAGTTCAGTGTCCAGACAATGAGTTTCAGGTCGGCGCGTGGCAGAGTGTTGAAGGCCTGTGGAAAGCAGTGTAAACCAAAGGTGGGAGCGCTCCGCAGCTGACAGGTAAGTTCAGGCGTTCTTCAGGCAGGCCCAGCCTTTTTTCTTCCCCTCCCACCACCTCTTCTTCTTTTTTTGTTTGTTTGTTTGTTTGTTTTCTTTTTTAAATTTTAAAGAGGGACAACTTAGATGCCAGAATAAAAATATGAGAAAACAATGTCTACTTTTTTGATAGGGTCTCAGCATGTAGTTCAGGCTAGTCTTTTTTTCTTCTTTGAAATAGGAAATTGAACTCAGGACCTCGCCCTTGCCAGGCAGGAGCCATGCTGGTGAGCCATATGCTCGGCCCTGTTCAGGCTGGTCTTGAACTTACTGTGTACCCCATGTTGGCCTCCTACTTTCAGTGATCTGCCTGCCTCAGCCTCCCCAGTGCTGGGATTACAGGCATGTGCCACTGTGTCTGGCAACCACCTCTTCTTTCCTGCCCTTTCCCTTTGGTTAAAATATACACATTCGCACACATGTTAAGAGATTTATTTGAAGATGCCAATCTTGGTTTTCATAGCTAAGGTCATTTTTTCTAGAATTCTCTTCCAAACTCAGCCTTACTTGACACACTGATTATGACCTTGAGAAGAGAAACACACAAAGCTTTAGCATCACCGAACCAGTTTTAAACTCATTAGAAATAACCTGGACTCACTAACTGAGGCAGAGTCCATCTCTGATTCTACACTCTCCAGCTTCCAGCTTCCTGCTGACAACCTGCAAGTCTGCAGATGAAACAGGTAACTTCCCCAGTGCAGACAGAAGAAAGAAGAGTTTAGAAGAGAATTTTTTTTTTCTCCCCTCAAGCATTGAGTGCTGACTCTGGAGTGAAACATGGACAAGATGGCAGAAATCAGACAATTTTGATTCTTTGAGGTTAATTTCAGTGTGGCTCAGTTCTTTTTCAAGTTTGGTTGATTCCCAAGACATTCACATAGTCACACGTTAAATTTCTGTACAAGAAACACATTGGAACCCAAAACTTAATTATGTCTTAGGACTTTCAAAAGCATGTACAAAAACGTAAAAAAAAATTTAAACTTTCTGTATATAGCAACAACCCCTTAACATTCTAAATGCTACTCTTTGGAAGCAGGTAACAGTTCCAACCTCATAATTTAAATGGGGAGGATGGAACTAAGGAGAAAAGCTAATTTAATATGCAGTAACTCGCGTTGTGCTGTAAGTTAATTTCAGTATTTCATTGTAGCAGCACAATATTGGATTAATCCTAGGTGAACAAGGTGCTTCCTTAAATCCTGAAGGGCCACAGATGCACATGGACAAAACGGAGAGCCAGGGTTCACCCAGCTATGAGTTACGTGGTTCTTGAAGGTCCAGGGGAGTTGATGACCACTTAGCGCAGGTGCTGTACTAGTGCTGTATGTATGTGCTCGAAGCACAGCTTCTTACGCGGTCCCGTACGCGTGAAGTCCATAGGGTGTAGTGGGGCAGCGGACCTTTTCATGGAGCAGGAGATCCAAAGACAGCCAGTTACTGTTGCTTGAGAGCGGCGGACTCAGTGTTTCTTCCCCATCTTTTGTATAAGCAGTAAAATGTAATGCATGTGAAGGTGTCTCTACCTTGGCTTTAGATCCCTGCTGCTCTGCTGGGCTGGTCGCCTTTCTTTGGGGAGACTTACTGCTTGGCATGTTGAGAGTGAACGGGAAATCCACCCTGCAAGATGGGCCAGGGGCGTTTCTAGAGTTCCAAGTGATGCTCCTCTCCAAGGAGAGACCTGCGTTGCACCTCAGTCTAAAGACAGTGAAAAAGTACTGCCAATTTTTATTTTTAGAAGAGATGAAATGTATGTGAGTTTTAATGGTGGCAGGAGCTATGCTCAGTTTCTGGTAATTCTTAAATTCAGAATATAAATGTAGCACTGACTTGGCGCTCAGCAAATAATAAATCGCGTGCTGTAACAAATGTAACCAGTCAGAATTTTAATTAACTTTTCCAGCTCACTTGGATTTCAGAGCACAGATCCTTTGGAATAGGGATATAGTTACAGAGCAGCAGGAGGGAGACGGTGCTTAGTATAGTTGGAGGAAGTGCCCCTGTCTTAAGCCACACCCACAGCACTCAGCTCTAAGTGTTCTCATTTAAACTTACACAGCCTACCCGGATACTATGTAGGGGGAGGGGCAAACGGCTGGGCCTTGATGAGCTTAAGGCCAGCCTGGACTACCTGGTGAGATCCTATTCAAAAAGGGGGGCTGCCCTAACTTAAAAAGAGGCTATTGCGGAATGGAGGATGTGGCTTACGCATAAAGCACTTGCTTAGCATTCAAAAGGCCCTGGCTTTGAGCCCCATCCCTCAGGACACCACACACACAGGCTGTTTTTTGCACACCTGGTTTGGGACTTGGTACATCTTGTAAGTTGGTTTTCATTCAGAGCAGCTTAGGTTAAGGCTATTTGACCTTAAAGTCAAAACTTAATACAATACTAAAAAACAGTAAAATGGTTTGAAGTTACGTTTTTATCTTCTTCTGTTAGTGGCGGGGGGAGCAAATTCACGGAACAATGAAAAAATAGAGCTTTCCAAAGACTGAAACTCTGGCAGTGACTTCTTCATTCTTTTAATTTTAGTCCAAAACCTGTGACACCTGTGATTTACAGGGGACCAGGACTGAGGAGTAGGAAAGGAGGAGGAATTTTTAAGTAACGAGTGGACAAGAACTAAGGGAACAAGAGGTAGCGTCTGTAGAAGGGGTTACCTGTCGGGAGTGTGGAGACCTGATGGGCAAGCAGCCACGTGGCTGGCTGCACAAACAGAACTGAGGGGCTGGGGATTTAGCTCAGCGGCATAAGCGCCTGCTTGCAAGCGTGTGGTCGTGAGTTCAATCCCCGGTACCAATAAAAAAAAAAAAAAAAAAAAAAAATAAAGTCACTACAAACAGAACTGAGGGGAACACAACACTTTTCCCCCAAAAGAATGACACAAGGAAGGCTGTGTTAGATCCTTCCTGGGCCCATCATTAAGGTCAGCTTGGAGAGGGACACACACTCTAGCATTTTACAAGACAAACAGCCTCCAAATATATCTTTTTAAGAGTTATATTTAATATATGTAAAGTGTGAAGCGCTGCTTTCTGAAGTCATGGAATTCTCACAGTAAAGTACAGTGGCTATCAGCAGGATAGCAGGCTTACAACGTGGCTGTATGCACACAGACCTCTTGGCATGGCTGAAGCCTAAACTAGTACATTTGACACAATTACAGGGTAGTGTAGGAAGTAGCCGGAGAGGCCTTTGGGACTTAAGTTAGACCTTAAAAAGTGGGTGAGATTTCTAAAAACGGATAGAGTGAGACAGGAACGGCATTACTCACAAAGAACTAGCAAGAACCTGGTGAGTGGGGCAGTGGCATTGATTGTGTTGTGAAATAATAGGGCAATAAAACTGAGTCAATGGAGTGAGCCGAGGTAGGAGAGAAGCTCTTACAACCAAAACACTTACCCTCTTGATTAGGTGGACAATAAAGAGATGTCTCAGCAGCTGTACCCCGCAGTGCTGTCACATTCTCCACCCAGGCTGTCATCTGGGAAGTGCAGGCTGCTGGCGGCTGTGACTGCAGCTCCTCGAACAGGAATCCCCTGGGTCCTAGCCGTAACAGTGATGCGGCTAAGCAGGGCAGCAGAAGGGGTAGACGTCACAGGCTGTCTTGCTGCTCATAGATCTATGGTGGACAGAGGACGGATGAGTCAAAAATCTGGTGTCAGCAGAAAGTCACAAAAGAAAGTGATACAGAGAAATCAAGGCGTTTGAACCGATGCTCTTGAAAGGAGCAGATCCTATGGATCTGAAGTTAGTCAGATTAAAGGAAGAAGTGGCTTTATCCAGTTTGTGATCCAGAAACCTCGTGAAGAGATGCCAGCCGTGTCAGGTGCTTGTGGGCAGTTTTGCATGCCCTCATCACGCCACCTCCGGCTTCAGGAAAAGCTGTGTTTTATGCTGCATCCAATGGGCAGCTTTGTAAATGAATTTTTCGGTGGCATTGAACAAAATGAGTAAGTAACTGCCTGAGAAGCCAGCCAACAAATGGGAGAGAACTCACCCATCCGGAGCTTACCTCTTCCTGTTGTGTTTACAGCGGTATGTAGTGCCCAGAGATAGAACACTGCCGGCTGCGTTCACTCCAGAAAGAGACTGAAGTGGGTCCAGACTTGCTCTGGACCACTTAAACAATATATTTAAAAAGCAAACAAAAATGCTGACTTTGCATGGTTTTCTAATGGACAGGTGGCCTGTGCTGTGGGCATGGGCTCTGTGTACACTTAGTGGGAACGTGGTGTGGGTATGTGGTGTGATGACTGGAGATGTTCTAGAGGTTGGTGACAGCCTGTGGTAAGTGTGCACTGCCGGGTTGCTTGCTGGCAGCTGTGCACTAGAACCATGTGGAAACATGGAAATTCCAGGACACTCTTGGAGGCGCCCTCGTCTCAATGGGTGTAGGTTCCCAGAGGGCCTGTAGGTAAAAAGCAGGACTGATGGTGACCCTCAGTGTTGAGACAAAGCAGCAGAGGAGGGTTCAAGCAATAACCACAGGGAGACCAAGAACAGCAGGGCGTTTGTAAATAAGATTTTTTTTTTTTTTTTGGTGCCGGGGGTCGAACTCATGACCTCACGTTTGCCACACAGGCACTTACGCCACTGAACTAAACCCCCAGCCCCTGTAAATAAGATTTTGTTGTTCTGTAGTAAAACAACATTTCGTATTTTATGTGACAGGGAAGTAGTTTATAAATTTCAGCGCCGTTTTATGTTCAAGCTGTATTTGACCGACTTTATGCAGTTATACATAACACCTAGGATCTCTGACACCTGCCACACACACCCACCACACACACACACACACACACACACACACACACACCACACACACACAACACATGTACGCGCACGCTTCCAAGGCCTCAGACACTGTTGTAGACAAATGCTCCAGGTACGTCATATTCTTAGCCAGGTTTGGAAAGCACTGCCTTAACAATCCAGTAAGCCTTAGTGATGGCCGGTGGTCACAATTTAAAGCGGATGTGTTACATGCGGTCTAGCTGTGTGAGTCACAGGCGGTGTATGTCATGGGACAGAGGGGGTGTGATCAATGTGCATGTGGTCACATTTTTGGATTAGCCGCTTACCCTTTGTGTAGACCTTTCCTGTACTGGAGAGGTACTAGGTACCATGATGCACAAATGAAGGCAAGCTCAAAACTAAGCCATAGGGGCTGGGGATATAGCTCAGTGGCACAGCGCCTGCCTGGCAAGTGAAAGGTCCTGAGTTCCATTCGCAGTACAAAAACAAAGAAGCTAAGCAATAGTTAAACCCGAGGGGCTGAGCGGGTCCGTCTCCCACCCTCACCTCTTCTCGATTCTGCCCCACATGCTTCTCATTTTTCTTCTTGTTCCCTCCTTTATCCCTGAGAAGATAGAACCTTGAGTAAACCCTAGGTCTCACACATGCTCAGAGATTTTATTCTTAAGCACGAATTCACTTGCCAGGTATAAAGTAGGAGGCTTAGAAGATGATGGCAGGTCACTGGTCCCGTAGTACTGCAGCTTAGTCTCCCTTTCCACAGCCTCATGTGCATTAACTTCGTGTGGCCCAAATGTAGCAACATCTTCCACTTGTTAGAAACCTCATTCCTTGATTTTCTGTGCCAGGCACCAAGCTGTCTCCTCCCATAACTCCTAATCCTCAGTGATTCTTTATCTCCAGTCATTGTGGAAGGTAGTTAGTTGGTGGTTTAGAATTTCTAAATACCCTCATCCTAGCACAGTAACTGCAGTGCAGTCTAAAAAGACTTTGCAGAACTGAAGTTAAACAATCATGAGGATCTTGATGTTCTCTTTTACATCTCTATTTAAAAAGTGCTTTCTGATTTGTAGGCTATCTAGGTAGGACATCCTGGTACTTTTAGTATTTGTGTTTCCCTTCCAGGAATGTATATCCTTGAGCCAACTTCTCATCTGAGAATGTTTACATGTGGGGTGGCACATGCCCATAATCCCAGCTACTTGGGAGCCTGAAGCAGGAGGAAGAAAAGTTTGAGGACAACTGGGCCTCCTAGTGAGACCCCCATTCCAAAAAGAACAGTGTTCACATGAGCCTTCAAAGTACGGAAGCTTCTGCAGCTATCTTTGTGCAACTTGAGTTGTATATAGATTTCATCCAAGACCAGTCTTAATAAAGGAAAATAACGTAGGAAAAAGATAACTTTTCTTTCCTTTTGATGGTTATGTCCTCCTTAGGTAAGACTATATATGATCCTGTGTAGTAAAACTATATATAACTCAATTCCTGTTAATTGTTGCAAAATAAAGAATCTCAAAACTGTCTAAGATAGGTCAGACCGGGTGCTGCACACCTGTAATCCCAGCCACTCAGGAGGTTGAAGCAGGAGGATCAAAAGTTTGAGTTCAGCCTGGGCAACTTAGTGAGACTCTGTCTCAAAAATAGAAGGTTTGTGGATGTAGCTCAGTAGTAGAGCAATTACCTGGCTTGTGTCAAACCCAGAGTTCAATCTCTAGGACCCTCCCCCCAAAAAATTTAAGCTGGCTTGTTTAATTTTAAACAGCTAGAACTTGTTTTATTCTTTACACCTTGTTGGTGTAAATTTTTTTCCCCAAGTCTGGCCACAATTAAAAGCTAAAGACAAATCATACTGTCCTACAGCTCTCAAAAAATGTAGTCCAGCTAGGTAAGCCAGAGAAAGACACGGAAGTAAGACAAGTAGGTCAGACACTCCCAGGCAGCGTCAGAGCCTCGGCAGGGTGCAGAGAGAAACCTTCCCCTCCTAATAACGAAAACATGGATAATTTTTAAACTTGTGAATAGACACCAGTACTTTTCTCACCAAAGGACAGTTTCTAGCCACCTTTCTGGCATCTCCTGTCTGCTTTCTCATTTGTTCTCAGACATGTTCCACTGTGGCTTCTCTAGTTCATTTCACACACTGTTGTGCTTGATCATTATTTCCCATGAACATCCCTAGATTTTCTCGAGGATATTGCTCAGTCCTGAGTCACAGTAAATAGGACAGCAGACGGGGCATGAGAGAGACTGGCATCAAATTGGAGTCAAACTCTCAGAGGCTTCTGCTCTCTAAGCATTAAAAGGCGGGCAGTTGTGTGTGTTTACATTCTAGGAGTCAGAGAGCTCGCTCTCCACTGCATCCCCCGGCACTGTCATACATCTCACATTCTGTCTACTTGTCACTCTTTGCCATAAGCAGACAGTAAAGCCAGCTGATGGCTCCGTCTCATGTGCCCTGGCTGGCGATGGCTTGTGCATGCGTGTCCCAGCTGGAGCTCTCCCCATGGGAAGGCACTGGCCTCCACTGTCACGGCGCTCCCTGGGTTCCCTTTGGCCACACCCATTTTTACCGGGCCTTCATTGGCCCTTTGTTGAGACTAAAATTGTTCTTACTATAAGGCTTGACCACACTGCTGTACCATCATGTATCTGTTTGGGTTTCTGGACAAGTAAGGGCCTTAACTCTTAACCCTTCCCAGCCCCTGCCACTTGTCTCACCAATTGTGCTAAACTTCCGTCTCAGAGGTTACCTTTCCAAACTGTCCTCTGAACGCTGCCCATGTGCTGATCACGGCATGAGGAAGCACAGTGAAAACCTCCAGGGAGGTCTCCTTCTCTTTAGAAAGTTGATCTTCTACTCCTTGGATGTCACCTGGTCACAGACTTTTTCTGCACTACCCATTCCTCTCACATGGGCCCCATCCTGCTTTCTTTTGAGAGTCCCATTCATGAATTTAGAGCACATGTGTACATTGGCACTGACCGTGGCACTTCCTAGCTCCTGCCACACAGTGGTTGGCTGTGTCTGCACCGTTGCGTTTCTGTCAGACCCCTGCTGTCTTGATAAGGATCGGCCCCCAAGGCTCACTGACGTTGGATAGATACACTGCGGGCCTGCGTCTGTCTGCACCGTTCACGACTGGACTTAAACATACACGTGCACCAAAGAGAACATTTTAAATTTTTTTATGGATACTTGTTGTTGTTGTTCTTGTTCTTGTTACACCATGTGAGTAAGAATCGGGCAGGCAGTTAGCAGGCCTTGCCAGAGGTGGAGGTTAGACGCTCTGTCTAGGTCTATGATGTGGGGCCGTGGAGATGCTCCAGTCAGCCCTGATGTGCAACACTTGTTCCTTAGGTCTCACTAGTCCAGGATCTGTGGTTTTTTGCCTGTTTGAAACTTGATAATAGGGCTGGGGATTTAGCTCAGTGGCTTAAGTGCTTGCCTGGTAAGCGCAAGGTTGTGAGTTCAATCCCCAGTACCAAAAAAAAAAAAAGAAAAGAAAAAAAAGAAACTTGATAATAGTAAAATTTATAGTAAAATATTGGTCCAGAAAGATGTCTGATCAGTATCCATGTATTAAACTTGCTTTCTTTCATTTCAGATTTGTCCAATATGTGCAGCGTTACCTGGAGGCGATCCTAATCATGTCACGGATGACTTTGCAGCTCATCTTACACTTGAACACAGAGCCCCTAGAGATTTAATATCCTTTCAGAGCCAGTAAGGGAAAGAACTGTTTGTGCCATTTGCCATTTTGATTATTCTTAGGTATGGTATGCCTGGAGAATAATTAATCTCCAAAGTGTTTGTATTTATTTGAAAATGCTTTTCCTAAAAGTGACTCAGGATAGAGAAGGATTTCTTACTTCTCTTTTGATGTACTTACTATGAACCATGTTTGTTACATGAAGCTTGACTAACCCATCTCCTTTAGTTCATTAGTTTGTCAGAATTTTAAGGGCAGTTTGACCGTGTTAGAATCCTTCAGGAAGGTGATTTCATCCAAAAGAGGGAAGTCTTAGTCCAAATTAAGACTGAATTAGTGTAATGTAAAGAGGCTTTATGTGCTTCTGCTCCCTGTTCCTCTGCTGCCTTACCCTTGTAGGTGTGGTGTAGTGGGGTGGTGGGAGGAGGACCCTTTCCCTTTGGGTCTCCTCTAGGGAAGGCCATTTCCGGCCTAGGCTCTGAGGAAGATGGCATAAGCTCAGGTCTAGCTCTAAATTCTTTCCCCTTTCAGTGGTCCTGACGTGACCAGCTTACCAGAGCAGTTACTTTTGTGCACTCATGGCTTCTGCTTTCTGCTTATGAATCTAAAATTGTCACCTGTTAGGTTTCTGTTCTCATACCAAAGTTTCAGTGTTCATTGCAGTTTTGAAGTAATTTGAGAGCTGATCAGAACTGCCTCGGTCAGACTTTGTTCTCATACCTTCGATTGCCTTCTGGTAATATAGTAGCCCAACCTTCAACCCATTGGAGAACAAACCAGTGATTTTCATGTTTTAGAGCTCCCACCCCTCACTCAAAATTGCTAGTTTTCTAATTGGAAATGAAAAAAAAAATTTTTTTAAGTGTAGTGGGAGGTAACTGGGAAGATGAAGAGCTGGAACCCGCCCGAGACTCGAGGAGCCTGAGCCAGCTCGAGAATGGTCGTCAGTCAGTAGGAAGCCAGCAAGGCACTTGCTGTCCCTCTGTGTGGGGGTCACTGGTCATGGCATGAGGATACGCAGTGAAAACCTTCAGATGAGCCAAGAGTGTTGAAGCCATTGCTGTGCATTTTGTATTTTTAAAAATCTTTTACAAATGCTCAGAAGAATTATGCTTGATCCATACACCATTCCATCTTCACAGGGAAAAACTAAGCAAATAATTTAAAATCAAGCTGACATCCGGAAATTTTTCTGCATATTCTGAGGCCTTTAATAGTTTCAGTCAAAGAAAAAAACAGTAGTGTCAGTGTCCATTCACTAGAAAACCCAGTTCATCCATGTCCGTTTTCACATTTTAGAGGTACCTCTAGGAAAAAAGATTAAATTATGCAAAATTTAAAAATGAGAGAAGACGTGTAATATTTCTGATTTGTCACCATTGGAGGGGGGGCTGGGGGATGTACCAGGGCTGTTAGAAACAGAGGTGCTTTGCAGGGACTGCAGTACAAACTGTGGACGAGGGAAGTTTGTTTGTGTGGGCTCAGGGGTGTCTTCAGTGACCCTAGTGTGTACCAGACTCGTTTTTCCTGTCTCGATGGAAGTGCACTCCACATCACACTGTTTCTTTAAAACAAAACACAGCAGTTCAACATCACTTTTCTGGAGCCCAGACCATGATCCCAGAGAGAACCGTGGACCATGTACCTTGCAGTGGGACCTGGTGGCCTGTAGAGCCACTCACCTGTCCCTGAAAGACCAGAACCATCAGCTGAAAAACTGGCGCCAGCAAAACAGTTCGTCTGCATCAAGTTGCTCTGTTTGCCACTTGGAGAGAAAACTTGTACAAATCTGATTTACACACACACACACACACACACACACACACACTCCCCTGAGTAGCACTATATGAGTCGTGTGGTTCCTTTGTTTTGTTTTTTTTGCAGTGTTTGGGATTGAACCCAGTGCCTGCCCCATGCTTGGCAGGTGTTACTGAACTGTATCTCCAGCCCTTTTTATTTGTAGGCCAGACCTCCCTTGTCCAAGCTGGCCTTGAAGTTGGAATCTTATTGCCTCAGCCTTCCGAATAGCTAGGCTAACAGGAGTATGCCACCACACTTGGCTTGTCTTCATGAAGCTTTTTGTTTGCTGTTTGTTTTGGGTTTATTTTACCATATTATATTTTATTTATCTCTGAGACAAGGTCTTGGTGTGTCACCCAAGTTGGCCTTGAAATCATGATGTCGTCCAGATTGGTCTCCATCTCGTAAGCGTCACCGGTAGGGAGTAGCTGGGATCACAGGCTGCACCACCCCGCCTGGCTTGTCTCTGTGAGTCTTGACAGCTGTTTCTGCTTCAGATCTTCTGTTTGACTCAGCTGTGTGAGATGGACGGGACTGCTGGATGTCTGACTTCTTGGTAAATGTCATATTGTATTAACACAGCTCTCCCCAGATAGAAAATTGATGCTTACAATTGTGGTTACTTGGATTACATAAACATACATAGAATTCTCTACTGCGATTAGAATAATGGTTGTTTCCCCTGGTGTCTGACCAGGCAGTGCCTTTGACCCTATCTGCTCAAGTTACTCTGGAGGCAGGGAACAAATTTCTCTTTTCCCAGAGAAACTTCCTTGTTTTTATTTTTGGTTTTTTGCAGTACTGGCATTTGAGCCAGTGGCCTCAGACATCACAGCACAGTACCATGTCCCCAGCCCCCAAAGAAACTTTTTTAACCTTACACACACACAATATTCACACACATAATTTTGCTTTGTATTATATGTTTTAGAGTTAATAGGTTTGATAATCAGTTTATATTCTAAATTAAACATGCTACTTTAAAATGCTGACAGTTTAGGAAATTGGTGATTTATCTAGTGGAGGGCTCATTGATTGCTTTTTTCCTTTCTGTGAAATACTTCACGCTGTCCTTAACTTTTGAGTTATGATGAATCGAGTGGTGTTCGACATGTACGTAGAATGTTTCACCCTGGCCGGGGGCTAGGAGGTCCTCGCGCTCGTAGATCAAACATGCACTTTACTAGCAGTTCTACTGGTGGACTTTCTTCTTCTCAGAGTTCATATTCTCCAAGCAATAGGGAAGCCATGGACCCTATAGCTGGTAAGTTAGTTTCACCTTCATAAAGACAATAGCAGGGGGAAGGGGAGTGTCTTTCAAAATGCTTTTGGGGTTTGTGGTTTTAATGTTACTTCTGATCATCAACCTGCCTGTTTTCTTCACAAAAGTCCCTTTCTTGGTTTTTGAGATACAATCTTGCTATTCAATCCAGGCTGGCCTTGAAGTTGCTATATAGCCCTCCTTGAGATCCTCCTGCCTCAGCACAGGAATACACCAGCCCACCCAGCTAAAGTTTAAAGTTTCCAAATATTTTAGAAGTGTTAATTTTTTTTTTTTTTTTTTTTTGTGGTGGTGTTTGGGATTGAACCCAGCCAGGGCCTCAGCACATGCTAGACAAGCACTGTGCCATTCAGCCACACCCCCAGCCCCAAGTGTCAAACATTTTAAAAGTAAATGGCATAAACCAGTTCATACTAGTCTGTATCCACCGAGTACTTAGGAGACCGAGATCATATGGAGAGGTTTTGTTTATAGCCTCCAGTCGTGGCTCAAACTCAAGTATAGGGATAAAAAAGACAGTTGACAAAACTAACGAATTAAGAGCTCATGGAAAAGCACAGGCATTTTTGTCCTCCGCTGACTGTGGCAGCTGCATTGCTGTAGGACGTTCTGAGGTGCGTGTTTTAGGAGCTCGAACTTGTGTGTCACGGCTGAAGCAGCCTCTGGTGTGGACCTGCAAAGGTGGCGGCAGAGCTCGGCTGACAGCGCAGTGGGAATCTGTTAGAAGCCCCTGGTGCACAAGCCCGAAGGGTGCTTGCCAGAGCAGCAGCAGGGCTGAGGTATCCCCACATGGGGGGAACCTGGACACGTGACACACCCCACTGCACCCCGGCAGTACTGGCTGTGCTCCTTAGGTGGTAGCACTGTTGACGGTTTTACTCATAAAGTGCTCTTTAAATGTAAATACACAATGTAAGATTTTAATTCCATCAAAGACAACCCCAGTAAACTGAGTTTTAGAAAAAAATTTTTTAAATAATTTATTCAAAGGACTATTCACCAGTTCTTTTTAGTGGTAAAAGTAAAATGTAATTTCTAGAAATCAAAATCAAAATTCAGAATTTCTCTCCATTACCCCTATTTTTTTTTTCTGTGAGTGGAAATCAGTGTATTTTGGTGATAGGAAGAGTGGTGTGAGAATCACTGGCAAACGGCAGCCTCTGCTGACCCAAGCACACGCGCAAGGACGTGGTCTGTCCCCCGTCACCAGGCTGACCCTCCTGGGCCTTCTTTTTTTTTTTTTTTTTTTTTTTTTTTTTTTTA
>PVJX010027696.1:7323-24710 GCA_004027295.1 Dolichotis patagonum | reverse complement strand
TCTTCCCATCTCTGGGGGGCGACTGCGATCCTGCCTGCATGTGGGCTGAGAATCAGACATCTCATGTCGTCCTGTCACCCATCCCGTGTCCCCCCTCCCCCTCCCCCCTGCCTAGCAAGTGGGAGCCAGTGAACTACACATCTTGTGAAAAGATTGGCTATGTTATTTAGTATGAGCTCCCCATATGCAAAGATATGGAAAACCATTTGGAGGAGAATGGGAGACAATATGACAGATAGTGAAGATGCTGGGTTGTCTAGCTTTGAAATTTATGCTTTCTTATGGCCCATTCTGTTCTGTTTTACACCCTTTTAAAAAAAAAAAAAGAAATGTTCACCATCATTGTCATTCGTGTAATGCAAATTAAAACAACATTGAGATTTCATCTCACTCTGGAAAGAATAGCTGCCATCAAGAAATCAACTTATAACAAATGTTGGCGAGGCTGCGGGGGAAGAGGAACACTGCTCCACTGTTGGTGGGAGTATAGACTGGTGCAACCACTATGGAAATCAGTATGGAGAATTCTCAGAAGACTAGGATTGGAAGCTCCATGCAACCCAGCTATTCCCCTCCTGAGTATTTTCCCAGAAAAACTGAAAAGGTCATATCACAGTGATGTATGTGCACCCATGTTCATAGCAGCACAATCTTGGAAACAACCAAGATGCCCATCAACCACAGGGTGGATGAAAAAGATGTGGTATTTTTATACAATGGAATATTACTGAGCTATAAAAAGGATGATTTTGAGGCCTTCATAGGTAAATGGAGACAACTTGAGTCTATCCTCATTAGTAAAATAAATAAGAATCATATTTATAAATATCACATTGTGTCTCTAGTGTAAAATGTATTAAGAATTGTAGGAGTAATAAAACCCAAAATGTGCAATTGCTACTGTAACAAAGAGAGGAAAATAAAGTGCTCTAAAGAATATAACTCCATTTATAAGTGTATAAGATAGATGATCATATTACTAAGGTTTTGTTAGATCATTCAGAACTGTTTGCAGTCTCACTGTTTGAATGTTGACTTTGTATGCTTTAGTTTTGTAACTTGAACAACTATTTCCAAGATGACAGTATGTAATTTATCAAGTAGTGATTTCTTCATTTTTTTTCCTTTTCTTTTTTCCCTTTGGAATTCTGTATTTTTGCTATCCTTTTTTTGGTTTTTTTCTCTTTAAATAAAATTTTAAAAGATTAAAAAAATAAAAAATGAAGTATCCTGTGTATTTGATTTTTATTAAGGTAAATGTCAGTCATTATAACTAACATAAACTAAAAGCTCTCTCAGATCCCTTTTTTTTCCTTTATTAGACAGCAAATGTTTTTGATACTGTAAGGCAAAAAAGACATGTGAATCAGGTCTAGTCATGATAATAAGCCTGTTTCTTGCTCTGCAAGGAGTCATTGTTAAGAAACCCAAATATTTATACAAGTTCTTGACTGGGCATGGGATGTTGATCTTTCTCCTCAGAAATCTGGTTTTTTATGATCTTAGGGACTTTGGCCAAAATTAGCTTATTGTTTTCTTGATTTTTTGCCTGTTTTGTCATTTATTTTCTATTACATTTTTCTCATTTTTACATTTACTTATCTTTTGCTCATTTTTTTCTTTCTCATTTTAAAATATTTTAGTTATATTTTTAGAACAAAGTGTCATGTCAAATTCTTTTTATTTTTTTACTACTCTCAACTCTTTTGTTGTTTATGTTACTTCTCTTCCTCACTTTTCCCTTTATTATTTTCTTGTCTCTATTTCTCTCTTAGTTTAATATTGTTTTTGTTTACCTTATTTTTACGTGATATTGTATATTGATACTCTTACAGTGATCAGATTATTAAGTGGAATTTGTATCTGATTTTCTTTTGAAATGTTTTGGATAAACTTTTCTTCATATTTTCCCAATTTTAAGGTGGCTTTGGACACCTTCTCTGCAAGGCCAATCATATGTTCAATATGCTGTATGGCCTCAGCCATTTCTGTGTGACAGAAGATCATTATCAAAGCTACCTTCAAAAAAAGGTAAATGTTTTTCTGGACAGAAGTTTTAGGAAACTGAACTCATATTGTCTTGAGTTGTAAGTGGAAAGATAACCAGCTCACTGATGGGCCAGAAATACAATAAATAATGACTACCTATGTGTCTTGGTCTGCATGTACTCTGAGCTGAAGACCTACTTCACCCTTCTGAAGCCCTTGCCTTCAATAGACCCCACTAATCTGCAGTGTTTTCTCATTCTCCAATGCAGTGCATTGGCAAGATATTAGGGAAACTTTAATTCATACTTCACAAATTCTCAGTGTGGCAAGGCACAAAAGTTTCCTAAGGAGAATTAGGAATGAAGGCAGAAGGTACAAGCAAAATGCAAGCAAAATGTCTACCCTCCCTTACTTGGTATGGTTGGGTAGCCTGTTTCCTATAGGACACTTCTATAGGCTCAGCAACCTATAAGATCTTCAGATGCCATGGTTCAGACTTTTGTGGAAGCTTCCCCATCAGGGCATGATCAATTATTAATTCAATTACTGACCCCTTCTCTTCCTCATTATGCAGTTCAGGCTGACCTGGAACTAGCTTTGTAGCCAAGGCACCTCCTGAGTGCTAGGATTATGCACATGCACTACCATGCCTAGCCCAAGAAAAGTATATTTTGAATAATATCTGGTTATCTTTTTGCAGCATACCAAAACCACTTCAAAACTTAATAGTTTAAAACAATTTATTATTTCTTATGATTCTATGAGTTGATAGAGCTCAGTTGTAAGGCTATTGTTTAGGATCTCACGCAGTTACCATCAATAATGGTTCAATTTGGAGCTGTCTGATCTTGGCTGGACTAGCTGAAGGGCTTATATATGGCCATTTTTTTGGGCTACTGGGCATTCAGTGCAGTGACTGCTTCCCCAAAACACTCAGTTAGTTCTAAAATACTCAGAAGGAAACTACTGGACTTCTAGAACCTATCCACTAGACGTAATGACACTTCTTTTTCCATCACATTGTATTGCCTAATGCGAGTCACAAAAGCCAGCAAACATTCATGTGGGTGGGGATTAGAATTCCTTGCATGAAGAGGAGCAGGCACACATAGAAAGGGGGAAAATTGATAGTGGCTATCTTTTACTATCTATTAAAGAGTTAAAAACCATTAGTAAATGTCTTAGTTACTTTTCTCACTCCCTAGGTAAAATATTCAACACTCAAAGTTAAAGAGGAAAAGTTTATTTAGCTCACAGTTTTCAGAGTTTTCAGTCCCTAACTGACTGGCTGGCTCCAAAGTAATATATCATGGCAGAGAGGCACTACAAAGGAGAACCAGTTCTTGGCAGAGAAAAGTTAGCAACATCAGTGAGGGGTGACCACAACTCTTTCTATCTCTTATATTTTATCAGGCTACTTAGGGCTGGTAGCACTCACACCCTTAATCCTAATGCCTTTAATCCTAACATTGCACTATGAATCAACCCCAGCATCACATACTCTAGTTTCAGCCACCTCTGAAAAACTCCTCTTATACCTGCATGAGGCTTGGAAGTGATATTTAGATGCAAGCCATAACACTGACAAACACAATGTGTTCACTCACTAATACAAGAAGTATTATTTAATCTCCTGTAATGTGGGTCCAGGAAGGGTAATAATATGGCTGTAAACAAAATGAAAGTTTTAATCTTGTCGAGATCATATTCAAGTACAGAAGACAGCTAAATAATCTGCTTCAGAGAATGATAAATGCCAGGAAATCAACTGAAATTGGGTAAAAAATAGAGAACAGTGAAAGGATGGATTGAAAGAGAGTCATCAAGAAGACTTCTTTTGGAGAGTAAAATTAGAGTGGACCTTGAAGTGAATGAGCTGTACTATTGTCTGGGGACATGTGCCACAGATGGAGAGGCAGGAATCTGCTTGGCAGAATATCAGGGGACCAACATCCCTACAATGCAAAGAGAGGGGGAATTAGGTTAGAAATTAGAGAATTTGGCAGGAGCCAGATAATTGAGTGCCTTAAAGTTGATGAGCAAAACTATATTGTGATTTAGGTTTCACTTTAATTGTGATGAGAAATATTGAAGGACAGCAAAAAACCATGATGTGATTTATGCTTTACATGATTCAGGACAGCTATTGCATATAGACTATCTTATAAGGCTGCAGTAAGTGGAGCATTGCTTCAGAGATTAGTCCCTTTGGAAAGGCCTGGAAATTTGCAATAGCCCAGGGAAGAGTTGATGATGGTTTGGCTTTGAATATTGATAATATAGTACTTCACACAAGTCACATTCAATTATGTCTTTAAGTTAGAGTCAGCACAATTGGTGATGGATTAGTGAGAATAGATAAGGCAAAAATGACAGTAAGGTTTTGGCCCTGAGTAAAATTAAATGGTGGATTATATTCTAAGACTGTAGAAACTGGTTTAGGATAGAAAACAACTGATTGCTTACAAAAAAAACCCTCCCAAAACAAAAACTATGTGCAATGAAATGCATAAATTTTAAGTTTTCACTGAAACATTTTAAGATAACCACTGAAGTTGGACAATTGCAAAATCTGTGAAGCCTAGACCACTACTAAATATTAAACATGCCCATCACCCTGGAAAGCTTCTTCATCCTCCTCCCAGTCCAATCTCCATCCAGCTCTAGAAATAATTTCTCTTGATTTGTCTCCCCATTGGAGGTAGCTTTTTTGTCTATTCAAATATTCATATAAATAGAATCATGTGATTATGCTTAGAAAAAATGAGTAGTTATTTTAATATGACAAATTCAATGATTTTATTATATATCTATGTGAAGAAGCCATGTATGCAGTGGCAATTAAAAATAGCCTACAAAAATTATGTAGACCATGACAAACTCAACTGTCTCAACTTGATTGGTTTAAGGATCTACTAAGGGGATGGCAGAACACTTTTCTGAGTCATGATGGGTCATGGAGGGATGATCTTGGGTCTATTTCTGGTTCCCTCATTCCTTTACAGTCTCTGGTGCTGTTTTTTTGCTCAGTTTTCTGATTACCACAAACAAAGCAACTTTGCTGTACACATCCTTCTGTCATGATGTTTGTGCCTTGGAGCTGGCCAGCTGGGTAGAGTCTCCTAAATGAGTGTAATGAAACATCTCTTTTGAAGGTGTTGTGTCTTTGTAGAGAGTTCACTAATGTAGAGAGGTAAAAATATAGGCCAAAAGGCATGCAGGAAGTGAGTTTTAAGCATGTTTTCCAGAAGTGCTACATTTTAATTAGTAAGATATTCAGAAAAGGACCCCAGAATGGCTATTAATTTGTCAGAAATCCATTTTCAGTGGATCAAACAGTAGTGGGTCTTATCCAAAAATCCAAAATACTAATTGTCATTGTCAATAGATCAACAGAAGATTGGGAGAATTATTCCTGAAACTTTCTAAATCAGTGTTGATATGGTAATTTTGAAAGAGAGGTACTGAACCAAACTCAATCCATAGAACTTTGCGACTGTGTATAACCATGTGAGTCGCTGAAGTCTATCAGAGTCCTTGAAGTGGGAGAGTAATTACAACTCTGTTCACTTATATTGGGTAATACAGTAGATAACCACCTCAGAGGAAGAGATGGTTATTATAGATCAGAATTCATGGGTGGTCTATCTGCCTAGCACCCTTAATCGAACTGAAGCTCTGAAGGCAAGCCAGGAACAAGTTTTATTTCTCCTTTTCTCAGAAGTAATTGTAGAGTGGCACGAATTCTGGAATTGACTTCACAGGAAGTCACAGTTCTGGCCTTTTCTCTTAATAACACGGTAAAACCCCATTCAAGAATATATTTCCTAACACAGAGATGCCTATGGGAAAAGATTTGATGGGGACTGGAAAGCTCTTCAGGCCTAAATATCTCCTGCTCCTCAAAATTTGCTGTGTTTTAGTTTGCAGCATAAAGGCCTTAGGGATTGCAAGTCTGTGATGCCTGTGAAAGTACCTTGGGGAAGGAGAGCATATTAAATTCTCATCAGCTGGGGAATTTGTTTCTTTATTTGAGGGAAAGGCCCTGGGGGAATAAGACACAAAAGGGAGATTGTGCTGTTGAGGTGGAGAAGAGCCTTGAAGTTGGGGATAGCTTCTAGGGCACATCCTGGAGATCCTATTGACTTCAGCATTTCTCCAAGCTCTGCTTCTGCCCATATCACTGCACTGGGAACCCCTTTGAGGCTGTTCACTTATTTCCCTCCTTCTCTTTCCCAGTGTGCTGCAGACGGTCCCTGTTAGCCATTAGCTGAAGCACTTATGCATACTATTCCATCAGGAAGTATGCCTTTCTCTTCTGCCCTCTCTCTGTCCTTTCGGCCTTCCTTTTTCTGTTCCATTTAGAACTGTTGAGAAGGCATTGTTCATTGCTGACTAGTTTGTTTTTTAAATTTAGTTATTAAGTGGCTCTTTTGTTGTTATTGTTATTTTCTGCAACACTGGATCTTAATAGCTGCTGAACTGCAAATAATGAAAAAAGCAAACAACTAGAAAAAGAGAATGTTGAGAAGCAATATTTCCCAAATAATGACACCTGAGCTGGCAGAGCAGGGGAGCATTTTAGTGACTTGGATTGCAGAGGAGATAACTGTTTAAAATCTTTGAGGTTGGAATTCCATTAGTTGCAATGGGGAATTAGGGAGTTTATGCGACTGCTATTTTTAGTGGAGAAAACTGAGAGGCACTAAAAACACTGGCTGGCTACATGTGTATGGCATTCATTGGGCTTATCACAGGGAATTGTTCAAGTGACAAATGATGTAAAAGGAGGGCAAACTTTGTGATGTGTGCAGTGTGAGGTTGTGTGGACTCAGAGGAGAAAACACAGCAGTTTATAATGATAATGATCATGGTGATGTTATAGGCAACTGATTTTAGACAGAAATATTACAGGCAGTCAGAAAGGGCTGCACCCTCGAAGGAGCCTGTGTGGAAGACCGGTACTTTGCAACCATGGGGGCCAGACTTCTAGACAAAAGATATACAACAAATGCATCCACATAATTCCTAAGTATAAACCTCAGGCATTGATAGTCTAAATAGGTATCAATCAACTTGAGGAAGCCAGAATGAGCCACTAACCAGAACCCCTACAGGAAGAGCCCATTTGTATTCAAGTCCCCTTGCTACCATGAGTTACTTCTCCATTTAATCCCAATTTAACCCAATTTTACCTGAGTAATTATACTCTTACTCTTATTGGTTGGCCATTGTTCTGCCCCACCTCATGCCCATCTTGCAATTTTCCATTTTCTCCAGCCTGGATTCATCTCCCTTTGTAGTTTTGCTATATAAAAGTCTCTAGAAAAGACAAAGTCTTTGGCAGTCCACTCAGGACCCTTTCTCTCTCAGACAGAAGCTTTCTTTCACTCAATAAATGTATTTTGCGGGCCAGGGATTTAGCTCAATGGCATAAGTGCCTGCCTGGTAAATGCAAGGACATGAGTTTGATCCTTAGTACCAATAAATAGATAAATAAATAAACAAATAAATAAATTTTTCTCTTAATATCTGTTGTTTATTTTAATGAATTTATTCATTCTTCAACTTTAGAGAACTTGAACTTGCAGAGGACATCTAGCAGTTTGGGAGTTTCTTTCTCCTATATTAAGTAATATGTCACATTTTACACACTTACCTATTTGACTATAGTTAAAGACAGAAAGGTGAATATGAAGTGTAAAAGTAAGTCACCCTGTTTAAGAATCATTTTTCCATTCAACTCTTTCTTTCAAGGATTTCTTTTTATGTTCATGAATATTAAAATTTTGAGGGATTCCAAAAGCCATATACTTTGCAGATACTGCACATTTCATGTATTTCAGAAGAGGAGGGTTCATAATTCAGACTTCTGATCAGGGCTGAGTAATTAAGCTAGCATGAAGAGGCTACCTTTGTACACACACATTATTTTGTTAATTGTTCTGCCTCAGGTGCAGAGAGAGATCAGCTTTCTCCCACCTGGCACAGAAGAGATGATATTTTGCCTGGCTGTACTGGCTAGACTTGTTAGATTTAGAATTGTTTTAAGTCTGAAACTATATAAGCTTAGGCATAGTCTCTAGGTTAAAGACAATACTGAGACATCCCTAAAGCACTAACAGTTGTTGTAAGACAAGTTCATCATCACCATGGTAACCCCAGCTAAAGACAGATGTGATCGCCTGATTTAACTTTGCAAAAAAGAATCCCTGGAAACTCTGGGATTGATGGCATTTCCTTTATGATTCTTTTAGCTGTCCATTGTTTCTGGAACAAGAGACTTATAAAAATTGCATTCATTTTCACCTTTATAAAATTCAGGACTGCCATATGATTTGCTTGTGCAGGAACCTAAGGTACTCTAGCCTTGTCAATTAAACCCAATGTTACCTAAGAATGTTTGGCCTAAATTAAAATCCTTGGGACAGAGACTGATGTAGATTCTGGGAAACAGATTCTGATGGGACATCCAATGAAGAACAGAAATATCAGCCACTTAGCAAGCTCTTATATGTACTGGAAACCATTAATTGTTTTATGTGCATTTTTCTCACTTATTTCTTACAATCATTATATCAGTTAGACATCAAAGCTACCATTATCATGTGAAGAAAATTACATTTAGAGAGGTTGTACAACTTGTCTATTTAGAACACATTTTGTAATAGTCATACCAAGACTCAAGCCCATGCTTGTCTGACCTCTAAGGCCATACAATTAGCAATAAAATTTAGTCTTTCTTTTTCCCCTTTTGTAATGGGAATCCAGAGTTTTGCATCATGTTACTATTCCAAACCATTTTTAATTTTGAGATAAGATTTCATTAAATTGCTACATTGCTAAGTTCAAACTTATGATCCTCTTACCTCAAAGTCCCAGAGTATAGGAATTATAGGCATGTGTCACCACACCCAGTTGAAATTCAATCAGACAGAGAATATACCTAACACTTGTTTTAGTTATTGCCTCAGAACAACAAATATGAAAAATATTTTATTTTAAAAACTTGCGTGCTAACTTGAGTGTGTACTATGTGTAATTTTAGCCAGCTGTATTTAATTTGTCTCTTGTATTGTTCCCTGGAAGAAAACGGAAGGGATGGTTGGTGAAAGGATCTTGTATTTATCATTAATTTGTGTAAAAAATTCAATTTTAAATGTCAGAAAGTTGAATTAAATTGAGAAAGTGGTAAAAGCTTATCAGTAATCGTCATCAAAGTTGTAGTAAAGAAAGTAGTTAATAGGCTGATTTTATATTAACTGGCAAGCCAGGCAAGTAACTCTACTACAATTCCAAGAAAACCCACTTTGCAATGCTGTTGAATGTGACAATTAAATGTAGTAGGTAATTTCTTCCACTACCCATTACACTAATGGGCCAAGGTAGCCACTTAAAATAAAAGCTACAGGAATAGGTGATGCAGCATAGTGACACGTGCCTATGGTCAGGCCATGCAATTTCACTACATCGCGTAGTCCTTAGTATTTTCCTCTCTTTGGTGGCCAACTCTTAACTTCCTACTGCAGACTCAATCCTAATACATTTATCCATATTATTTATCCTGTAATTAGCAACTCAGCCTGATTCTCCTAGTTCCCAACCTTGAAATACTGGTGAATCTTTCAGCTCTTGAGTGCTGTATGTGGAGTTACTTTGCTTGGATGTTTAGAGTATATGTATATGTGTATGTATGTATATATATATATATATATATATATATATATATATATACATTTATATATATATATATATATACATACACACACACACATATATATATATATATATATATGTTTATTTTTATCTCAGGCAGACATTGCACTTGGACATGCTCACTGGAAACCATGTTTGTGAATAGTCCACTGGCTTGACTTGGAGTCAAGGCTATGTGGCTACTTTCAGCTTTGTTGCTTGCTAGCTATAGCAAGTGGAAATAGTCACATCACCTCCACCATGTGCTTTTATTTGCTGTTACTAAGAAGGGAAGTTTCCCTGACTAATTGTAAAATGGTTTCCAAGTAATCAGCCAATGATCTTTGAGTCTAATGGATAAAAATATAATGGACAGCCTTTCAGTTCCAAGAAAAAAAAATTGTGCACTGGAAACAAAACAGAAATTTTTCTGACAGTGAAACTGAAAACATTTAAACTTCTGTATTTAGTTTGTTTTGGGGGTTGGTTTTTGGTCCTATGCAGTGAACCCAGGATTTACCAAAAATTTAAACTTTTAAATTGGACATGGTAATTCAAAATATGTGACGATTTTTTTTCTTGAGGAAAACACAATTGTGGTGATGAACATACCTTTTTTCCAACAGTAAGCAAGAGGAAATTGTTTCCCACATATTATATAGATGATGGGTTAATCCAAGGTACACAAAAATCTATTACAATCAATAGGAAAAGCATTATCACTTCAACTCAGAAAGAGGCATAAATATAGGTATTAGTTATTTTAAAAGACAAAAATCAATAATACATTTCTTACCAAATGTTTAGGGTTTAGTAGTGATTTCCAATGCAAAATATGATACATTTGAAAGAGAATATATTGCTGTTAAGCAGTCCTGCCCATCTGGAGAGAAACAAAGATATTTGCACTCTAAGGTAAACTGCTGTTTTCCCAAATTATAGAAACAGGAAACCTGCATAAAGATAACAATCACTTACCAGAGCAGAAACTCATGAGCAGGACTGTCCACAGGAACCAGAGCCTGGGAAGGAAAACCTGGGCTATCACTGAAGCATTGCCGGGGACTCCATGTGGACAAGCCTAAGAGACAGCTCCGGGGGGTGCAGCTATGGGGAGAGGCCCCCACATTTTTGAGACTTTTTGTTTCTCAAAGCTCTTGCAGGTCTTCTCTGTAAAGACAGAAGAAAAGCTTCTCTTCTGGCAAGGATATGGAAAGGGAACCATTTCAAAATGCCAGAACATCTTGTTATTCTTAACAAGGCAAATTATTTTACCAGATTCTAAAGTATGTTTCTTTTCCCTCCTGAATTCACCCAAACATGGGAAAGTAAAATGGTTAATTTCATCTAGTCCCAGCTATCCAAAGAGGAAAAAAAGGAGGGAAATTGTGAAGTGCATATTCCTAAGGTTTGTCTCATTAGAAAAATGAGATCTGATCACAGCACTCTGGAACATGTCTCCTCCCTTTTTACCCTAGTGGCAATATTGCTATTTACCTCAGTTCTTTTTACTCAGAATATTGTATTAGCTAGAGAGAGAGAAAGAGAGAAAGAGGGAAAGAGAGAGAGAGAGAGAGAGAGAGAGAGAGAGATTAAAAGATAAAACACAATTTGAAGAGACCGACAATATTTTGCAACCAGACTCAGACATGGCAGGAATGTTAGAAATGTCAGAGCAAAAATTTAAAACAAATATGGCTAATATGTTAATGACTCTATTGTGTACAGTAGATAAGATAGTATGTATGATTACATGGAACATGTAAACAGAACAATGTCAACACAAATTCTGAGAATCAAAAGGAATAACTAAAGAATATAAGCATTGTAACAAAAATAAAGAATGTTTTTGATGGACAATTCAGTAGAATGAAAATAGCTAGAAGAAAAGAATCTGTAAGTCTGAAGACATATTGATATATTGATAGAAACTTCCAAATTAGAAAAAGCAAATAACAAAATATTGAAAAATAAAAGTAAGACAATACCAAGCACTGTGTGACAACTACAAAACTGTAAATGTGCATCATGATGACAACCGAAGGAGAATAAAAGGAAAAGGAAGAAAAGAAATATTTGAAGCAATAATGACTGAGAGTCTCCCCCAAACTAATGTTAGATTCTGTATAAATTGCATGTGTATTTCTCTCTGCCAGTTTACATGTTGAAACCTAATCTACAACCCTATTCATGAGGGTAGAGCCTTCATTAATGGAATTAGTACCCTGTAAGTTAGCTTGCTTTATCTCCCTCTGCTCTCCACTGTGTCAGCTCTCTTGACAAAGTGGCCATCTATAAATCAGTAAGTGGACCTCAACAAGAACCTAAGTGTACTGGGACCTTTACTTCCCTTATGAGAAATACATTTTCATTGTTTAATATATCCAGTGAATAGCATTCTGTTATAGTAACCCAAACTGAGTAACACAGATATAAACCAGAAACTTAAGAATGCCAAGTAAGATATATGTAAACACATTTACAAACAGGCATATCACATTCAAATTTAGAATATCAAATATATAGATTAAACTTTGAAAGAACTCAAGGAGAATGGGCAAGTTACCTATTGAGGAACAAAGACAGGAATTTTATCTGATTTAACCTCAAAAACTATACCAGAAAGAAGAGCATGGAATGAAATATTTTCTGTATCATGTAAAATTATCTTTGAAAAGTAAAGGAGAAAGACTTTCTCAGGTTAACAAGTATTTAGGGAGTTTTTTACTAATAGGCCAGATTTGAAAGAAAAATTAAAAGTACTTTAGAGGGAAAGAAAATTATATAGGTCAATGCTTAGATCTTCATAAAGAAAGGAAGAGCATCAGAGAAGGAATAAGTGAAGGCAAAATAAAATTTTTATTATTAATTAAATAAAAAGATAAGCTTGTCAAAATAATATTAATGAAGTGTTTATATGCAGGTATATGTGCATATATATGTAAAATGAATAATAGAAATGATATAATGAATGAGTGAAAAAATTAGGATTATTTTGTAGAAGGTACTTGAACTATCTTTAAAGTAGTGTATGATTTCAAAGTGAATTTGACTTGATTACTTGTGCAGTAATTGTACATTGTAATTTCTAGGGTAACCACTAACAAAGTACAAAGAGAAGTACTTTTGATGTGCTGGAAAAGAAGAGTATATATAATGTTATGCTCAGTTAATACCACAGAAGGCAAAAAAAGTATTGAAGACAAAAATAAGAGCAAAGAACAAAGGCAAATAGAAGATGGTAAAAAAAATATAGTAGCTATTTAACTACAACAGCAATTATTGTAAATGCCAATGGCTTAAATTTATTAATGAAAAAGCACTTTGAAAGTGGATAAAATAAGAATTTTCATCTATGTGGTATCTACAAAAAAGTACTTAAAAATAAAGAGACATTTAGAATAAAAGCAAATGGGTGGAGAAACATATGCTATACTAATACAGTCGCAAACTCACATAGAACCTTCAGAAAGATAGATTTCATACTTGGACATCAGACACACCTTGGCAAATCTGAAAGACTATAAATTATGCAATGTCTTATTTTAGGCCATAATGAAACTAAAATTAAGATCAAAAGCAGAGAGATACTTGAAAAATCTCTAAATAGTTGAAAATTATAAAACATGTGTCTAAATAATACATGGTACATACAACAAAGGAGAACACTTGAAAAACTTTAAAAATACAAACCAAATAAAAATGAAAACCCAATTTACCAAACTCACAGTGTGCAGTAAAAATGGTACCTAGAGGAAAATTCATAGCACTGAATGCATGTATTAGAGAAAAGGTAAAATTCTAAAATCAGTAATTTACGTTTCACCTTAGGAAAGTAGAAAGATTAATTCTGAAGCCATCAGAATAAAAGAAATAATAAAGAATTAGTGCAAAATAAATGAAAATGAAAACAGAACAATCAACAGGAAAACAATAGCAATAAAACCAAATCCTGCTTTTTCATTCAGTAAAATTAAGAAGAAAAGAGATACAATATGAATTATTAATCTCAGAATTTTTTTCTTTTCTTTTATTTGAGAGAGAATAAAACAAAAGGGGGCAGTACAGAGCAGATCAGAACAGGACAACATAGGCAACACAGTACTTTACATTAAGTCAACTGGACATAAACAGTAGCTAACACCATATCTCTTCCTCTGCTATAGTTGAGCAGAGTTTCAAATACAATAATATCAAACATAACACAATAGTATAAAGCCATGCATAGAGTGATAGAATTATGGGGCTTTCTGAACCAAAAAACAGAAATGATCAATGGGTACTATAACATCTCATTTTTGATAAAAAAAATCTTTTGTTTAAACTACCACACATATTCAAATTCCAATAAGACACAATGTGATAGATAGAACCAACGGTAGTAGAACAAAAAAAGCATGGTAGGACTTCTAAGAACGATGATATTAAATCAGCAATAGCTGTCATAATGTTTTTTTTTCTTCAAAACAGCTGTTCATATCATCACGCATGATATAGTCAAACAAAACAGGATAAAACCATTCCAACTGATGATTGAAAACTTTGAAAGACTTCAAAGCTATGAGATGGGGACTCATGCTTACCATAAAGTCTTATATACTCTTATCAAATCTCATACTAGGGAGAGTATATGGTATTTACCCTTGTGAGTTTGGTTTACTTCGCTTAAGAGAATGGTCTCAAGTCGTGTCCATTTATTTCTAAATATCTCGATGTGATCATTCTTTATAGCTGAGTAGTACTCCCATTGTATAAAAATGCCACAACTTTTTTATGCATTCCTCAGTTGATGGGCACTTAGGTTGTTTCCAAGATCTGGCTATTACAAATTGTGCTGCTATAAACATGGGTGCACATATATCACTGTGGTATGATGTTTTCAGTTCGTCTGGGAATATGCCTAGAAGCGGAATAGCTGGGTCAAATGGGACTTCCAAACCCAGCTTTTTGAGGAATCTCCAGACTGACCTCCACAGTGGTTGCACAAGTCTACACTCCCACCAACAGTGTAGAAGAGTTCCTTTTTCCCCACATCCTCTCCAACAGTTGTTGTTGGTAGTGTTTTCTATCTTGGCCATTCTTTCTGGAGTGAGATGGAATCTCAGTGTGGTTTTAATTTGCATTTCTCTCATGACTAATGATGATGAACATTTTTTCAAGTCTTTATTTGCCATTCCTATTTCTTCATCTGAGAACTGTGTATTCATTTCAGATGCCCATTTTTGGATTGAGTCTTTGAATTTTGAGGGTCTGATTTTTTTTAATTCTTTATAAGTTCTAGACAGAAGTCCTTTGTCTGAGGCGCTATCCATGAAGATTTTTTTTCCCAATTTGTGGGTTTTCTTTTCACTCTGCTGGAAACCTCTTTGGACATGCAGAAACTCTTTAATAAGATGTGGCCCCAGTTATTGATTCTGGGAAGTACTTCCCGTGTACTTTGGTTCTTGTTCATGAATTCTCTTCCTACCCCTATGTCTTTGAGGTTTTTACCTACTTTGTCTTCCAGCAGTTTTAGTGTTTCTGTTTTAATACTTAGATCTTTGATCCATTTACATTTTAGTTTAGTGTATGGTGACAGACATGGGTCTAGTTTTAGTCTTCTGCATATGGACAGCCAATTTTTCCAGCACCATTTGTTAAAGAGACTGTCATTCTTCCAGCGAGCGTGTTTGGCCCCTTTATCAAAGATAAGGTGGTTCAGTGAGTTTGTGGTTGTGGTTGTATCTTCCAATCTATTCCACTGATCCTCGGGTCTGTTTCTATTCCAGTACCATACTGACTTTATCACTGTAGCTTTGTAGTATAATTTCAAATCAGAGGTTGTGATGCCTCCTGCCTTGCCTTTGTTGCTTAGAATTGCCTTTGTTATGCTAGGTCTCTTCTGGTTCCAGATGAATTTTAGGAGTGATTTCTCTAGATCTATGAGGTATGTTAGTGGTATTTTCATTGGGATGGCAATGAATCTGTATAGTAATTTTGGGAGAATAGCCATTTTTACAATGTTTGTTCTTCCTGTCCATGAACAGGGGATGTCTTTCCATTTTCTGAGGTCCTCTTTGATTTCCTTTGTCAGGGTATTATAATTTTCACTGTATAGCTCTTTCACTTCTTTGGTGAGATTAATTCCTAAGTATTTCATTTTTTTGGATGCTGGTGTAAGGGTGTAGTTTCTCTTAATGCTTTCTCAGTAATTTGTTGTTAGTGTATAGAAATGCTATTGATTTTTGTGGATTGACTTTGTATCTGGCTAGCTTGCTGAATTTGTTAATTATATCTAGGAGTCTTTCAATAGAGTTTTTGGGGTCTTCTATGTAAAGTATCATGTCATCTGCAAATAATGATAATCTAACTTCCTCTTTTCCTATCTTTACTCCTTCTATTTCTCTTTCCTGTCTTATTGCTCTGGCTAGTATTTCCAGTACTATGTTGAATAGCAGTGGTGATAATGGACATCCTAGTCTTGTGCCTGATTTTAAGGTAAAGGCTTTCAGTTTTTGACCATTTAATATAATGCTGGATGTTGGTTTGTCATAGATGGCCTTTACCATATTAAGATAAAGACCCTCTATTCCAATTCTCTGTAAGGTTCTTATCATGAATGAGTGTTGGACCTTATCAAAAGCTTTTTCTGCATCTATAGAGATGATCATGTGGTTCTTACTTTTGGCTCTATTGATATGGTGGATTACATTTATTGATTTATGTATGTTGAACCATCCCTGCATTCCTGGGATGAATCCTACTTGGTCATGGTGTATTATAATCTTCTTGATGATTTGATGCATTCTGTTTGCCAATATTTTATTGAGAATTTTTGCATCTATGTTCATCAGGGAGACTGGCCTATGGTTCTCTTTTTTAGTTTAGTCTTTCTCTGGTTTTGGTACTAGAGTGATATTTGCTTCCAGGAATGATTTAGGAAGAATTGGTTCCCTCTTAATTTCATTGAAGAGTTTCAGGAGTGTTGGAATTAAGTCTTCTTTGTATTTCTTCTAGAATTCTGCAGTGAATCCATCTGGTCCTGGACTCTTCTTTGTAGGCAAGGACTTAATTACATTTTGAATTTCAGTAATAGAAATTGGGTTATTCAGCAGTTTTACATCTTCCTGATCCAGCTTTGGTAGTTCATATGTATCTAGGAATTTGTGTATTTCTTCAGTGTTATCGAACCTATGAGAGTAGAGGTTTTTAAAGTAGGTGTTGATGATCTTCTGTATTTCCACTGAGTCTGTAATAATTTCATCTTTTTCATTTCTTATTGCATGAATTTGAGTTTTTTCTTTCCTTTTTTTAATAAGGTTGGCCAGGGGCTTATCAATTTTATTTATTCTTTCAAAGAACCAACTCTTTGATTCATTGATCCTTTATACTGTTTTCTTAGTCTCTATTGCATTAATTTCTGCTCTAATCTTTATAATTTCCTTGCGTCTTTTGCCTTTGGCCTGGCTTGCTCTTCTTTTTCTAGATGTTTGAGTTGTAGAATCAGGTTGTTTATTTGTGTTTGTTCTGTCTTCCTGATGTGGGAACTCAATGCAATAAATTTTCCTCTGAGAACTGCTTTCATTGCATCCCACAAAATCCGGTAAGTTGTGTCTGTATTTTCATTGACTTGTAAATATTGTTTAATTTCTTCTTTAATTTCCTCTGTGACCCACTGATTGCTCAGGAGTGTATTATTCAGTTTCCATGTGTTTGTAGGTTTT
>PVJX010027695.1:5561-24703 GCA_004027295.1 Dolichotis patagonum | reverse complement strand
TGAAAAAATTGGCTTTCCATTTGTTGAAGAATAAAACTAGACCAATGCCTATCACCATACACTAAAGTCAAAATGGATCAAAGACTTAAATATTAAAACAGAAATACTAAATATGCTGGAAGACAAGGTAGGTAGAAATCTTGGAGACCCAGTGGTAGGTAAAGAATTAGTGAAATAAAAACTCCACAGGAAATACTTCAAAGAATCAACAACTGGGACCTCATAGTATTAAAAAGTTTTTGCACTTCAAAAGAAATCACCAAAAAATTGAAAAGAAAATCCACAGAATGGGAAAGAACTTTAGCCAGCAATTCCTGATACAGAGGACTTATATTCAGAACATATAAAGAATTAAAAAACAGCAAGCCCCCCAAATTCAAAGACCTTCTCCAAAAATGGGCATCAGAGATGAACACACATTTCTCAGATGAAGATATATAAATGACAAATAAATATATGAAAAAATGCTCACCATCACTAGTCATTCAAAAAATACAAATTAAAACAACACTGAGATATTGTCTCAACCTGGAAATAATGGCTGCCATGAAGAAATCAACTGATAACAAATGTTGGCAAGGCTGTGGGTAAAAGGAACACTTCTTCACTGTTGGGAGTGTAGACTGGTGCAGCCACTGTGGAAATCACTATGGAGATTCCTCAACAAACTAGGATTGGAAGTTCCACTCAATTCAGCTATTGCCCTCTTGCGTATTTTCTTTGAAAAACTGAAAAAGTCATGTCACAGTGATATACGTGCACCCATGTTCATAGCAGCACAATTTGTAGTAGATATATCTTGGAAACAACCAAAATGCACATCAACCACAGAGTGAAAGAAAATGATGTGCTATTTTTATGCAATGAAATATTACTCAGCTATAAAAGAAGATGATCCTGAGGCCTTTATAGGTAAATGGAGGCAAGTTGAGATCCTTATAAGTGAAATAAATGACTCACATTTGTAAATACCATATTGTCTCTCTAGTGTAAAAAAAAAACCTGAAAAAGTAATGAGATACAAAATTTGTAATAGATATTGTAAAAATGAAAGGGAAGAAAAGTGCTCAAAAGATTATAACTGTATGTATAAATGTGTAAGATAGATGACCATATTGCTAAATTTTTTTGGATCATTGAATAGAACAGTTTTCACTGTCAATATTTGAGTGTCTATCTACTTTTTATTCTTTGATTTTGTAAAGAACAACTATTTCTAAGATCACAATTTTAATCAACTAGTGATTTATTAGTGTTAATTCTTTTTAAAAGTCTTCATTATTCTACCTTTTTTTCTATTTTGTTTTTTCTTTCTTTCATTCTTTAAATAAAAAATAAAGTTTGCTTAGAACAGTAGCCTGGACATCTTGGATCATGACTGCAGAGGCCTCTGAGTGTCTTGACAACTAAGCATCGCAAATAAATTCAAGCTTAGAGCCCAGAGCTTATCTTCTCAAATGAAATGTTTATACTTTTGCACCACTGAGCCAGTGAATGATGGATTCTAACCAAATCTTGAGATATCTTCAAGTAATCTTTCTTATTGTCTTTATGGAAGATACATGGCTTATTTTTAATGCTAATATTTTCAGCGACCATGCTCTCCTTTGCCTCAACTTTGCAGACACTTCCTTTCTGCAGAAACTGCAAGTGTTTTATAGGTTTTTGTAATCGCATTTTAATCATGCTTCTACCTGAAGATCTGGCTAAAAGCACCCAACAATATTCATGCCACAGTCTGAATGTTGGGCTAATTTAAAATTTTCTCTGCCTGATCAGCTGCTACATTGAGGTGTTCCACATAGTAACAAATATATTGGTGAAATGTAGACACATATTTTGCCAGAATGAAACTCAGATGGTCTCTAGTCACATTATTAACAAAGTACTCACTCCAATCTGAGACCTCGTGGGCCTGATCTCTACTGTCTGCATTCGTAAGAGCACTCTGGTCTTTAAAACTCTGTCATAACTACACATCAAGCTCTGCTTACCGGCATGCCAGGACTTCTTTAACCAGCATCTTTAAACTTTCCCAAACTCCTACCACAGCCTAATTTTAAAGGCTTTTGAACCACATACACACAAAATTATACCAACAGCCCTGCTTCTCTGGTACCAATTTTTATATTATTTACTTTTCCACTGTTGGGACAAAATATTCAGTGCTTATGGTTTACAGGAGTTTATTTTCCATAGTTTCCAGTGAGTTCAGTCCAAATTTTGCTGTATTAAAGGTAGAAACAACCTGGTTGAAAGACCTAGTAAAAGAGAGTTGACCACCTGACAGAAGCTAGGAAGCAGAGACAGAGAAAAGAGGAGCTAGGGTCAAGAATACACCTTTTCAGGTCACACCTCCAATGACCTATCTCCAACCAGGTGCCATCTCCTAACAGCACATTTGGTTATGTAATTCATTAATGGATGAATCCACTGATGAATATAATGATTCTATGATGTAATCACTTCAAAATACATGAAAATTTGGATCAATACTTTAGATATAAACTATAATAGTAGTCATGCAATACTGACTCCCATGTATGAGGCAGTCCTTTTGTAATCATTCTAGAGCCATATAATCCAAGTGTTCATAGAAATTTAGATCATGAGAATATATAAATACACTTTTGAACCAATCAATTCTTTTCAGTACCATGCCCAATATGATTGAATAGGTGTGGCTGTATCCTTGAAGTATTATATATTTCAAAGGCAATCATTAAATAATTTAACATTAAGAAAAATCTATAATATTGCTTTAATTAATTTCCTCTCTGACTTATAGAGGACCATATGTTCCCTTCCCTTGGTTCAGGATTACACACACCTTTTGGGGTGATCTGACACTCTGTACTTGAGCAATTATAAGTCATGATCTTCTATTACTACCACTGTAACTATTCCACAGCATCCTTAATTTAATATTCTTCTTATTAATAAAAAATCCTGTTATGGAAGAGGGAGATACTGGGCTTCTTTCACTATCATTAAATATCATGAGAGCATAAAACAGTGCTTTATAGAATACTACAATACTTATAATTGGCAGGTATAACACCTCACAAAGAATTTATGCCCTGGACAGGGAAAATTTCAATGAAAATTGACCACATTTTATTCCAAGAGCCTGGAGGAACTGCACTTATGACTGGCTAAGTGGACTCCATAGCCAATTTTGGAGACTTATAAGCACAATTGCAAATAAAAAGCTAAGCTAGCTTAAGTTACAGAATCCAAGGGACCCCAAAGTGGCAAGGTCCACAGCAAGGTGAGATTAATTAAACAAAGAGATGTTGGAATAAGGAAAATTCTATCTGCTCAATATGGTCTCTGAACTGGGCACTTTTGGAGGATGGGGACTGGATATTAGTCTTTTTTTTTTTGGTACCGGGGATTGAACTCACAACCTAATGCTTGCCAGACAAGCACTTAAACCACTGAGCTAAATCCCCAGCCCGATATTAGCCATTTTTATATCTGGGAACTTTATACTTCCAAGAGACATGGTAAACTCAGTGGAAATGTGTTAGCCAAAAGATCAGGGACTAGCAATAATTTATGAAAAGCAAAGTATGCCTATATTTCTCACCCTAAGACAGACAGGAGTACAAAAAACTGAATTACAGAGTTCAAATTAGGAAGGATAGAAGACCAAGCCCAGGGGAAAATAAATATAAACTAAAATTGTAAAGGACAACGATAGAACCCAGGAAGTGTATCTAAAATCAGAATAGTACTGAAATGAAAAATTGAACCAAATGTAACACTCAGCCCAAGACCCCAGGACACCATCACCCAAATTTATTACATACACTCTCTAGCCTCTATGTATCTGGGGAAAATATTAGAACTAATGGAAAATGCATAATCTGAAAGAAATGTGTGGAAACATAGATTGTGAGTTGTCTCAAATCCTCAATAAAAGGCACAGATTGGCACAGTGAGTGAAGAAACAAAATCCAACAGAATTCTCTGTACAAGAAGTGTTTTTAAACCCAAAAGAAATTCATATACTATAAATGAAAGGATGGAAATCAGGATGTGATGAATTAGGAACCCCAAAATAAGTAGGAGTAGCTATCCTATTTTCTAAGTGGACTTAAGGCTAAAACTGGTCAGAAGAGGTAATGCTCATTACATATTTCTTAAAGGAAAAATTCAATAGGAAGAGATTACCACTATAAACATATGTGCATTGAACACCAACTTCATGAAACAAACATCACTGAACATAATCATATAAGCTTTAACAGAATTGTAGTGGAGGATCTCAACACCCACAGATCAGCTACTTTACACAAATAATTTAAAAAAGAAATGTTAGAGTTGATCCAAACCTTTAAACAAATTAACTTAGTAGATAGGTACAGAGTGTTGCATGCAAAAAGAAGAAAATATGCATTTTTCCCAGCAGCATATGGATCTTTCTCCAAAATAGGTTACATCATAGCCTTTAAAGAATGTTTAAGTAAAAGCAAAAGAACCAAATTTATCCCATTGATATTACCAGATCATGGGCCAATAAAAGTGGAAAACAATAGCACAAAAGAACATAGAAATTTTGCAAGCACATGGAAATTAAACAATATGACCTTGAATAAGTAAAGGGTTGCAAAACACATCAAGGGAACAATTAGGCACTTTCTCAAATTCAGTGATATTGCCAGTACGACATATCAGAACCTATTGGTCAAGGAACAATCCTAAGAGGAAAGTTTATAGCTGTAAATGCTCACATCAGATAAACAGAATGAGAGCCCAAAAAATGACTTAATGATGGACCTTAAGGTTCTAGAAAACTAAGAGGGATCCAAATCCAAAGCTAGTACAAAGGAAGGAAATTATAAAGATTAAAGCAGAAATTAATGGTATTGAAACTAAAAAATACTGTGTTTCAATTAATCAGTGATCTAGTTCTTTGAAACAGTAAACTAGACTGACAAAATCTTGCATGTTCTTACCAAAAATGAAAGAAAATATCCAAGTAAATGCAACAAAAAATGAAAAAAGTGAAATTATAATGGACAGATTATTAGCAAATATTTTGAAAACCTGTACTCTAATTAATTGAGAAAAGAAATGGATACATTCTTACATATATGTGCATTATCAACACTGAAAAAAAGAATATATAAAATCTTAAATAATTCAAAAATAGGTTAATATTAAGTCTACAACTATTCCATGATATAGAAGGATAAACAACTCATTTGTAGACAAGTGGTTGAACCTTAAGACTGTAATGTTAAGTGAACTAAATCAGACTCACAGGCTTATGTATCATATGATTTCTGTTATATGAGAAATTCAAAACATAAAGTGAAAAACATATGATAGATAATGGGAAATAGGGATGTAGATATTTTGCATAATAGAAAGGAACCAAATGATGGAGGTTGTAATGAGGGGCAGCAAAGAAGATGAAGAAAAAATTAAGATGTGTTATATACACATGTCAACTTTCCATGGTCAATTTAAGCTTTATGAATTGCAAATAT
Organism: Dolichotis patagonum; assembly: GCA_004027295.1. Classification (NCBI taxonomy): domain Eukaryota; kingdom Metazoa; phylum Chordata; class Mammalia; order Rodentia; family Caviidae; genus Dolichotis; species Dolichotis patagonum. The sequence goes on along the minus strand of PVJX010027695.1, from coordinate 19,202 downwards.
GTACTAATAAATAATAAATAAATCCATAGGTGTATTATAAATGTTATTAGATAAATACAATGCATTATAAAAGAAAATTGAGTAAGTGTATAATGAGAATAGTTAATGAAATTTTAAAGTCAGGCATGAGGTCTCTGAAGAAGTATTTTTCAAGCAGAAACCCCATGAAGTAACTGGATTTAAAAGCAAAACATGTGGGGAGAAACAGCCTTGGAAGCAGAATTTGATACCAGAGAAGTAAGGTAATTTAGGTGGTGGACTAAATCTGGCAGAAGTAATTTCAAGGTAGTCTAATGTTGAGGACCTGGCTTGGCTGCTGTTGGGTGCTTTCAGCCAGGTCTATGTTGAGAATCAAGAACAAAGAGGCCAGAGGAATAATTTAAAGCACTGTGAACTTTGCCAGAAAGCAAGAACTAGTAAAACTGTGGACTACAAAGATAGAGCAGAGAACTTGATTTGCCAAAAAGGAAGAGGGCAATAAATAAGATGGTCTGAGGACATCAAAAGAATCAGTAGGACTCCACCATTTGTAACCTCAAAATTGCAAAAGTACAAGACTTTGCTATGAGAATAGAGCACCCAGAGAACCATGTTCTAGATTAGCAGTGACCTAAGGAAACTGTTTCTTGGGGTTCGAGGGAAAGAAACCTGGCTACAGATCAAGCTGGTACCAGACTTTGGCATTATCCAGATGATGCTGATTTTAGGTTCATGAAGAATGTAAGAGTTTTGGGATCCAGAAAGCTTCCACCCAGATTTCAGAAGAAGTTTTGGGGGACCAGACAGTGTGCCCCTTAGAGGGCAGTGTGTGAATTTATGAGTGTGAAGCCAGAGGTTTGATGGAGACACTAGAAATTTGGAGAAACCAGGATCATGGTTTGTCTGAGGAAAACTGTAAGGAAAGAGCAAATTTGGCCAAAGAAGGAAGCCATGGGAACTACAGCCACCAGAAGTGCCATACCAATGGAGCCAGTAAGCCCTTTGGAGTTCATAACATCACAGATGAACATGCTGGATATGAAACTATGGGACTCAATATTTGCCTTGCTAGATTTTGATCTTGCTTGGTTCTCATTCTTTTATATCCCCTTTTTGTGCCCTTTTGAATGGAAATGTCTATCTTATGCCCTTGAATGTAGGAAGTGTTTACCTTTCTTTTTATTTGTACAGGGACTTGCAGCTAAGAGTTTGCCTTAAATGTCAGAGCTGACTTTGGATTAAAATTTCAGCAATGCTGAAACTGTTAGGACTTTGGCAATTCTTGGAGATAATCTAAATGACATTTGCATAAAGGAGTGTGCATGAGTCGTTGAGGAGTGAAAGGGAAGAATGTTATGGTTATGTTTAGATGTCCCTCCAGCATTATTGGATGGAGCTCTTTCAGAGGCCACTGAATTTAGAGCATGTGATTGATTTGTGGTGCAATCCTAGGATTAACGGTGCTAAGATTAAGTGCATGAGGGCTATCCACACTAAGGTTAAGTAGCTTAGACTGTAATAGAAGTGTCAGAAAGAGGCATGTTGCCAGTTGTTATTTGTAATCTGTTCATGTGTTGCTTATTGCTGCTGCTGCTGCTGCAGCTGCTGCTGCTGGTTGTGGTGGTGGTGGTGGTGGTAATAGTCTTCTATTATATACGTCTGCCGTGCCATCCTGCCTTGAACCCAACCAATTCTGAATGTAAACCTCTACAAATTTGTGAGTCAAAAGAAACTTTTCCTCCTTTAAATTTTGGTGTTGGATATTTTGTCTTTGCATTGAGTAAAAGTAACTAAGTCTGAGGCAGAGGACAATGAGTACAAAGGCTTAGAGGCAAGAAAATAGCATGGCCTGTGCAGGAACAGAGAGGAGAATTCTGAGGCTACACTATGATGACCAAAATGCAAGAGTGGCACTAGATGAGACAGGAAGGGTAAATAAGGCAGAGGAGGCCATTGAGTGAAGTTTCAAGATGATGAAAAGCAGGATAAAGCCTAGAGGAATTGCCTTGCATTGAGATACATGCTGGAGCCTCTAGCATAAGCATGCTGGTAGCAACTAAAAAGAATGATGTGTAAAGAAACATATTTTCTTTTTTTATAATCTGATCCATGTGATATTAACCATTATTCCTTAGAGATTTCTTTGCTGAAATATTCAAAAGTATCTGTGTGGATTCCAGAGATTAGAATTTGCATGGACACACTATTTACATGATATATACTGCACAAATCTAAGAATACCATTGTTTCTTTAACTGATGCATGAGTCTTTACTCCTTCCTGGGTATCAATTCTTTAAATATTCTTTAAATTCAGTACTAGTAAACCCATGTTTCTCTGCTAAGGTTATTGAACCCATATTATGATGCTAACAATGTGGCAAGATTGGTTGGATATGTTACAGAAGGTCTCCATGAATTGTTTGATCTTACAGTTTACATCAGTTGCCTCAGAGTATAAAACCTTACAGATTCTACAAGAAATAAGTATAGATTAGTGACTTGAAGAGGAGTGTACAGTATGGTTCACTCAGGTGACTTTCTTCGTAGTTTGTACCAGTTGGCATTCTCTTTTCACAAATGCTTTATAAGGCAGATATTTCCTTTCCTTTTGTGTTTGAAGAGCCCCAAGTTTCTATAATATCACCTGAATCCAGTGCCAGATAGCATCATGGAAAACTGTAGTTGTTAGAAAAAGATGTTAGAGATGGATTGCAGTAACTTGAAGAGATCTCTGCTGTACTGAGAGAAGAGGATCACTTCTTTAGGGTAGATATAGCAGAATAAGAATTGCTAATATGGTGGTTCTCTACCGAACTTGAATTTATCCCTCAGGGCACTTCAGGGAATGTTTGAAGGAATTTTTTGTTGTCACACATAGGGTGAGAAAAGTACTATTGGCTTCTAGTATAACCAGAAACCAGAGATGCTGATAAACAGTTTACAATGCACAGGACAGCCACCTACTACAACATGAAATTTTCTGGTCTAAATGTTAATAGTATACTGAGTATGATGGGACATGCTTGTAACTCTAGCACTTGAGAAGCTGAACCAAGAGGATCATTACATATTGAAGGCCAATCTGGGCTACATAGTGCATTTAAGGACAATCTGAGCTACATAATGAAAGCTGTTCAAAAAAATTGCTATTAATGCCTAAATTGAGAAATAGCCCTTTAAAATCTGGTTGATATAAAGCCATTTATGATTGCTAGTCTGGTGAAGCTACCATATATCCTCAAAAATAAATCCAGATTTTATATTAATTTTTGCTTCAAAAGATATAATAGGGCTAATTTTCAAGGAATGTCTTAGTTTTTCATGTACAACAGTCTACATTTAATTATGGACAACAAACTATATTTCTTCTGAGATGATTGGCTCCCACTGCAATGCAAAAGGCAATGGTCTTGTCTGATTAAATTCAAGTGGTAAAAAAATTTGTCAGTATAGAGGATGGGTATAAATGGTTAAGCCATAGAAAACCACTTTCTTTGTGATGAGTCTGGTCACGTAAGCTGCTATGGTAAAAAGTATGTACTGAAATTCTGTTAATATCTTAAAAACCACAATGAATGGCTAAATGAGGTGCACCGCCTTAGGTGAGTGCAAGTACAACATGTCTGACACATGTGAATTTGCCTTTAACATCATACAAATGCTTTGCCCCAAGAGTTAAACTTGAGTGTTATATTTATTGATTGATTGATTGATTGATTGATTTATTGGTACTAGGAATCCAACTCATGACCTCATGCTTGTGAGGCACAAGCTTATGACACTAAGCTAAATCCCTGACCTATAAATTTTAGTGTTTTGAAATATGTACTTCTCATTTTTTTTCTAAGAAAGATAACTGAGACTGTCATCTAGCTAGACAGTATTCTGTCCTAGGTAGTGCTACAGTTGTTGTTGTCTGAATATCTGTGACTACTTTAAATTCATCTGTTGAAACCTCATGATTGACATGCTGATGTTGGGAAATATGTTCTTTGGGAAGGGATTGGATCATAAAGCCAGAATTCTCATGAATGCAATTGACACCCTATAAAAGAACCATATGAGATTTTGCCCTATTTCTTCTGTTAGGAGTAGCCATAAGGAAACACTGAAGGAACAGAAATTGGACCCTTACTAGACACTAAATCTACTAGCACATGGATCTTGAATTTTCTAGCTTCCAAAACAGTGAGGTATAAATTTATGTTGCTTATTAATTCTCAATTTCTGGTATAGCAATCTGAATGGATCACAATAGTGTTTATTTGTTAGTGAAGGATGCCTTCATATTACAAATGCTACAGGTCACAGTAATGTATTTGGATTAGCTGAGAGATTCTTTTAGGCTACTTTACATTTGTTAAACTTTATAATACACAAAGGACTATGGGCAACAAATTTAGAATCAAGACAGTTCTAGAAAATTTCAAACCATGAGATATTTTTTTCTTCAATGATTTTTCTATTTTCAAAATAAAAATTAATACAGGAACTTAAGAAGATAGTTCCAATTTTTAAAACATCAAAAAAGATAAAACACTTAAGAGTAAATTAACCAAGCAAGTCCAAAACTTGAACACTGAAAAACAAAAACAAACAAAAAAATGATGGCTGAAGGAAATTAAAGTAGACAATAACAAATGGAAAAATATTCCATATTCATAAATTAGGAATATTGTGAATATGGCTGCACAAATAAAATAAACCCAAGTTCACTGTAATCTGTATAAAATCTCTTTTTTTGCAGAAATGAAAGAGAAAAAACAATAGAAACAATGATGCAGAATTTCAAACATGATAATAGAAAATTAACAATGGTTAATATATCATGAATTGTTATCTTCAAAGTAGTTGTTCAGATTACAAGATATTGGTATGCAAAGCTCACCAGACAATATAAGCACAAACCATTCTTTTCAGTGAACTAACAGAAACTGGTAGTAAAATTATTTTAGCTATTTTGTATATATATATTTTTTTTCTCCCATTTTTTCTTTTCTCCTTTCTCTCATCTCCCATCCCAGGTATGTTTTTTTTTTCTTTTTGAGCAGTTTTGTTCTGTTTCACAGATTTTGGACCTTATTTACACCTTAAGTTTCTTATACCAGGGAGACAATACAATGTTTACACATATAAGATTGATTTATTTCACTTATGAGCATGGCCTACAGTTGCATACATTTACCTATAAAAGCCTTGAGTTTATCCTTCTTTACAGCTGATTAATACTCTGTTATATAAAAATATCATATATTTTTATTAATTCCTCAGTTAATGGGCATTTGGTTTGTTTCCAAGATTTAGCTATTACAAATTGTGCTTCTGTAAATACAGATGCACATATATCGCTGTGGCATGATGTTTTCATTTTTTCTGGGAAAAGACCCAGAAGTGGAATAGCTGGATTGTATGGACCTCCAATATTGGCTTTTGAGGAATAGCCACACAGATTTCTACAGTGGTGGTATCAGTCTACACTGCCACTAAGAGTGCAGAAGAGTTCCTTTTTCCCAACAGCCCTGTCATTATTTGTTATTGGTTGATTTCCTGATGATAACCATTCTTTCTAGAGTGAGATGAAACCTCATTATTATTTTGATTTATATTTATTGAATGACAAATGATGTTGAATATTTTTTCATATATTTACCATTCATAATCTTTTTTATGTTAAAATGAAAAAGAACAAAAACAATAATACAGAATTTCAAAACAACATAATAGAGATTAACAGTGATTAATATATGGTGTATAGTCATCTTTAAAGCAGTTGCTTAGAGAGAAATTAGAGAAATCACACCCTTTGAAATAACATCCAAAATATAAGATGTTTAGGTATGAATCTAAGAAACAAAGAAAAAGATTTATACATTAAATTGTAGTACTCTGAAAAAAGAAAATGTATAGGACATCAGAAAAGTGGAAAGATGTGACTTTCTCATGGATTGGAAGATACAACATTTATGAAAATGGCCATACTCTTAAAGCAATTATGCAGATTTAATACCATCCTGATCAAAATTTCATTGGAATACCTCACAGATCTAGAAAAAATGTTTCAAAAATTCATCGTGAACCAGAAGAGACCTAGAATAGCAAAGGCAATCCTGGGCAACAAAGGCAAGACAGGAGGCATCACACTGTCCTGAGATTATACTACACAGCTTCTATAATAAAATAAGCATGATACTGGCAAAAAAACAGACCTTAGGATCAATGGAACAGATCAGAAGATGTAGACACACTGTAAACATATTCAGACACTTTATATTTGACAATGGTGCCAAACACATTTACTGCAAGAAAGATAGCCTCTTTAATAAATGATGCTGGAAAAACTGGCTTTTCACATGCCAAACACTAAAACTAGACCCATGCTTATCACCATGCACTGAACTAAAGCCAAAAATGAATCAAAGATCTGAACACTAAAACAGAAACACTAAGTCCACTGGGAGAGAAAGCAGGTAGGAATCTATTTTTTTTAATTTTAAAGAGAAAAAACAGAAACATCAAAAAGCAAACTAACAAAAAAAAACAGCAAAAACAAAATGACAAAAAAGCAACACAGAATTTCAAAACAAAATAATAGGAATTTAACAATAGTTGTTGTATTTCATATTGCTATCTTCAAAATAGTTGCTTGGTTTACCAGATCAAACAATATGATTTCTATTTGAGCAGTTTATTTGCCTTTCACTGTATCTATTATGATTTTTGGATCTTAATTACTCTTTCAGTTTCTGACACTAGTGAGACAATATGGTGTTTACACATGCAAGTCTGATTTCTTTCACCTGGAACCAATAAAAGAGTACTATCTTCAGTTTTTCTTGTGATAACTCAAGCAGATTTCTGATAGGATTGCCTGTTAATATAGTGAGCCTGGGGAGTGGGAAATACAAAAGATTCTTTCCATTAAACTCTTGGCCACTGTATTTTCTCTTTCATAGTGGTCTGATATTACCCTGTAGAGTGCACTGCTTTTGATACTTTTAATTGGCCCACACTTACTCTGCAAAGCACGTTTCTTTTCCTACATTTAATAAATGTAAAATTTACATTTTGCACTTTTTTCATCCAATTTTTTTGTTCAGGGCAATAGGATTCTAGATAGCATGGCTAGAAGGAGTCTGCAGGAACTCAGAATCTATTAACATATTTTGGCAAGCCAGTGAGGAGATAAATCCCACTGGGCACAGTTCTGTTTTTCTCTCTAAAGCCCATGGAGTCAGGTGGAGAAAGTAGACACTGGTTTGATTTTTGCTTTCCACCTCTCTCCTACAGGAGTGTTCTGATTCCCTTCTTTTTCTTTATTTTCCCACTAGGACTTTTACCTGTCAGAGTGCTAAAATTCTCTGCCTTTTATTCTACTGTTTATTGTTAGGGACCTCAAAGGTGATAGAAATCAGTGAAAGCTTGAAAGATGAGGAAGTTTTCTAATGGCTTTGGGGAATGTTTCCTAATGTATCACATCATATGGGAAACAGTAAAAGAGGACCATAGATCTGCCTAAAGTTTAGCTCTCTTTTTCTCTGTTCTCTTTCCTGGTTTTGGTCACTTGGTGAGAATACAAGTTTCCCATATTCACTCTGCATCAGACCCTGGCCCAGTTGTGTAAGGCACAAGAGGGTTTTTGCAAACCTATTGGTTCAATGTGTGCAGCACAATATTTATCATGCAGTTTGTCCTCAAGTTTCTATTCTTTGTCAGCCTATGTTCAGTTTTGTCCTTCTTTGGGGACAAGTAGCTGTTTGTCTACCCTAGTTTACCCCTTTTTGTGCTGAATGTCTCATCTGTGCTTTTCCCTTTGATGGCATTTTATCTTTGGCTATCCTTGGGTATCCTTTGGGTGATTTTTGAGGCCTTCTTTCATCCTCGCCATATTCTTCTGTTATGTTTTATGACCATGTTGGTTCACCAAAAGATGGTTCTGCCATTTTATAACTCTTTGTCTCTGAGAATGCCCATGGACTATGACACTTAAAGAGACCTCAAAGGAAGAGGAAATATATATCATTTATCCTGTCCTCAGACACCAACCAGTCTCTTATATTACAGTACTATCTATTTCAGGGGAATATAGGTCTCTACTACCTATTTCCCCAGAGAGAACTCGTCTTTTCAAATGATTCTTATAACTGTACTAATAGATTCCCAGACCAAAATGAGCCCATTGCTGGACATGACCTTTTCTGTGTTTAACAATTAAGATCTAGATGAGGATAAAAGGAGAATGGCTGGGGGTAAAAACAGACCCAAACTATGCCTATTACAATTGCTAATGCTTTAAGTACACTGAAGTCATCCAAAGGAAAACCTATGGCAAATGGAAGTCTAATTTAAGTGGAAGCTGGACACTGAAAATATGACTGAACCAAGCAAGAATCTGGACCATGGTCTATGTGCCAGGCAGCCAATGTGTCTGACTCTTGTCTTTAGAGAATTGACTGTCCTTGTTCCTCAGGAAAGGCTATGCCAACCAAAACCCTCATCTTCTATTCCAATAAAGGGAACTAAAGAGGAGTGAGGCAACCTACAATTACTCTGTCTGTGGACATCTATGCCCCTTTAAGCCCCCGGGTGACCTTGCATGTCATGGGAAATTTCAATTTATTTGGCTTCTATTTTAGCATCTTTCTCTGGAAAATTCTCTCTAGATCTATAGCTATAATTAAGATTGAGGAAAATGCTAGTTACAGCTTCTTTACTCCTGCACTGACATGTCAATATGAAGGTCAACTATTTAGCCCATAGTGTTCCAGTCACTAGAAAGAGATTTACTAGCAAAATTGGAAGCATTTCTCTAGTTATAGCAATGGCTACAGCAGATTTTACCTGTTGGGAATATGCCAGGCCATTCTTCTAGACAACTCTGAGTTTACCATAAAGACTTGCCCTCCACTCTTATGAACAGGTGATTTCCTAGACCTAAGAAAACAGACAGAAAATCAGTGACTGGCCACTCCAGGATCCTGAGGCAGTCTGATTCACTAATAGAAGTAAATTTGTACATGTACATCATCAAAAGGTGGATTATAAAGTCATCAGTTCACAACAGGTCATTGAGGTCAAACCCTTTTCCAAAAGTGTTCTCTGTTCAAAAAGTAGAGCTTCAGCCAGGGATACAGTTCAGTGACACAGCACTTGCCTGGAAAACACAAGATCGTGAGTTTGATTCCCAGTACAAAAAGAAGGAGAAGAAGAAGAAGAAAGAAGAAAGAAGAAAGAAGAAGAAGAAGAAGAAGAAGAAGAAGAAGAAGAAGAAGAAGAAGAAGAAGAAGAAGAAGAAGAAGAAGAAAGGGAGGAGGAGGAGGAGGAAGAAGAGGAGGAGGAAGAGGAGGAGGAGGAGAGTATATAGCTCTTACTGAGGATTAGGATTAGCAAATCAGAAATAGACTTACTATCTAGTAAAAGAAAGCACAATCAGGAAATTTTATGATTCCAAGAGGCAGTCTATCTTCCCAAGTAGGTCACTCTCATTCATTGCAAGAGGCACAAAAGAGAAACGTCTAACTCTCTGGGAAATCAAAAGTCATAGAGAGGAAAAAAAGGCACCCTTGCAGCCCTTCAAGACTTTAGCCTTATTCTCTGTTTCCAAGCAACAATTCAAAGTGATTTTTCCTCAAGGGATGCAGTGGAGTACTCTAAATCCCTAAATGGTAAATGATCACTTGAATTTTCACAGGACTAGGAAAAAATTTACTCTCATAGACCTCTGGAAGCTCTGAGGTGCCTTTTCAAAAACCAAGACTCCAGTTCTCCTCAGAGTACAGATAAGTAGAGTTACTATAAATGGGCACTGGTAATTTACCTAATATAACTCTTTGCTACACTTTTTTCTTTACCAGGAGCATGAAAATTTGATCCACTTAATCTAATAGTAAAATTACTCTCCTGGCAAGTTCACTAAGCTTTCTCACATTGAACAGGCAGCTTAATTATAGAAACCTATTCCTTTCTTATTGTCTCCTGAAAGTTTTTTTCTTCAACTCTGCCATCATGCAAAAACATCCCAAGGTAGCCAGAGAGCCCATAATCCCCAATAGATAGGTTCTAAAGTCCATTTAAGCAGAAAGTAGTTGTATGAAGATGCAGACCTCTATACTCTTCACAAATCATAAAGACTTATGGGACTTATGTTTCTCAGGGGGAATTGAGGCAATAAATTGAGGTTTGGCTAACTGGCTGGGCTAATTGGTATGAACTATCAATCATAGATATCCAGAACACATACCTAAGCCCTGTCCTAAAGCCAGTGAGAGAGTGTTGACTTTGTTGTTTCTGTGAGTACTCAAGCAGGTTTTTGAAAGGTGGCTTAGACTTGATGTCAGACTGAGGAGTAGGTGTAAAAAAATATGGCTACTACTAAACTCTTGGTATCTTCCATTTGCTGCCTTGGTTTCACAGTGTTCTGCTGTCATCCTGCAAACTGTACTGCTTTTCCTACTGTTAATTGTCTCCTACTCATTATGCAGAGCATGTTTCCTTTCCTACTTTTAATAAATGTACAACCTACTTTTTGTGCTTGTTTTGTTCAATACTTTATTCAAGAGAAGAAAAAAGTAAACGCATCTCTCGAAGTCCCCAGAAATATAGAACCTGGCAGAAGGAGTTGCACCTCCATCAAGGAAAATTTACCATAACAGTATTTGGCCTGTAAAATGTCCTAACTATCTTCTAAAATTTAACATAGTGGAAAAGAGTCCAGCACTGGACTGTTGTTTAGCATAGGTATAGCATAGGTATTTAGCAAAGTACAGTAGTCTGTACTCAGACTACTTTGGTTCAAATTAGGCTCTTCTTTTTGTTGCCTATATGGCCTTTCATCAAATTATTTATCTTTTCTGTGCCTTAGTATACTATATAGTATAGTCATGAGAATAGGACCAGAGTCATAATAGGTGATCTAAATAAATGTTAGCTATTATTATTTAAATGTTCAGCAACGTCTGTGATTGCCTGCACAGTCTGTTCTCTGTCTGGATGATGCCTTATTTTGTTTTTTTAGCTTTTTGCAGAAACAAAGCAATAAAACAAAGGAAAAAAACCATGGTACACCCTGCCCAGAACTGCAGGTTGTGGCATCAGCTTTGAATATTCACTGGGAAGTGCAGATTCCAAAATTCAGGGGTAGAATTTCTGAACACAATATTCTTGTTGAACTAAGATGCCAACTCTGCTCAGAATCTAATCAGTGCTATTAGGCCATACCACAACAAGCTGATTCTTTCATTTTATCACAGTAGTGGTAGTGGTTTTTCCTCTGGTTCATTCCCAAGGAAGCACATTCTGGATATCATTAATTTATTGGTTTAGGAAAGATGGCTATTATCAAAGCTGTTTTATAGGTGTATCGTCACTTCCTAAAGGGTCCCAGTACTTTGTGAGTAAATGCTCAGGTCAATCATGTAACAGTTGAAGCACTGTGACTGATTACTGCTGTTCTCTTATAGGCACACTTGGCAGGTACATAGGATACCAGCAAAGAAGGGATACTAATAAACTAAGAAATATATTTGGAAATAATTTGATTTTTAAAAAAATCACCAAACGACATCTGAAGAAAAATATATTTGCATTTCACTGGCTTTCTTTAATAGTTATTTACAATTTAGTATTGCTTTTATTTCAATTGCAAATAAGGTGCATATGTTTTCAGTGTTCAGGACTTCTAAAAATTTCAATGTAGCTCTTCTGTTTCACTTTCTTCTAGTGTTAAAACCTTGCTATTTGCTCTGTCTCAAACATCTTGAATTTTCCAACCGTTCCAAGTACTAGAAGGTGGGGAGGTAATTTCACATGAAGTTTTGGTAATAGAGTTTTATGATTATGAAGTACAGTTAAGCAAAGCTGGCTGGTTCAGCATGGATCCTAAAATGTTAATTGTGTAATGAAGTACCACTTCACCAAGTTTTAGGGTCACTTGCAATTGGTCTGAGGTGACGAGGAATACCCATGTCCTGATACTACACAAAGTGACCACTATGGCTTAACTTAAATTATAGGTAACCCTGCAACTTATGCAAACTCTCCAGCACATGGCAAATTCTGGTTGCTGTGTCCAAGTGAAAGATAAGTCCAGGCAACTCAAAGACCAGTTCCTTTCACTTCTGTCACTGAAATTTTTCTCAGACACAATTACACTCATATTAATTTCCAATCTGTAATTTTTCACAGGAAAATCGTTTTTGTGATTAGAATGTATATCCTAAAGAAAAAATCTCACATAATATCCTAAATTGAATTTCCATTCATCCTTTCATCTATTCAAAAAATGTTAAATAACTGACATCCCAGTATTATAGAAATAGCATGGAAAAGGAGCAGCAAAATTTTTTTGCTGTTAATATTATATTCTTGGGGGAGGGAAAATGTAAATTTAATTGATGATAGATAGATACATAGATGTTGATAAATTCCATTGAGTAAATTAATGAGGTGACTGTAAGAAATAACTAATAAGAGTTACCTATAGACAAAAATGAAGAGAAAATAAATGTCATTGATGTGAAACCTAAAGTATGACAAATAATAAACCATGCAAAGAACTTTTCAGGGAGAGAAAATAGTAAGTGAAAGTTCTGATGCCAAGAAAAGATCTAAATTTCAAGAGAAGAAGAAGCTAAAATATTGTGAGTGACTGAGAGATGGACACAGTATGAGAATGTAAAGCTAAGGAAAGGCTACCACCACCTTATTTATCTTACAAGATCCTTTGTCTCTGTGGACTTCCCAGCCATCTGGTCCAACTTCATCCATCTGCATATCATCCACCTACAAATTGAGTCAATGAGCTGAATCATTCCAATGCTAGAATAATTTCACTGCCGGTATACCACCTACTAGCCACATGACTGATTCACCTACTTCACTACAGCAGAAATTGTCTATGACATCTCATTGTATTTATGTTTCATAAACACCCTTCACAGAAACAGTGGTATAGACTTCACCATGTGTTTTCCGTCTAGCAAAAGGGACAACCTTACAGACAGTGTACCCTACATGAACTGTGAGATGCCTATAAAGTTCCATAGTTCAGTTTCTGGTGCATTAATGATTGGCACAAAGGATAGACCTCTTGATGCTGTAGGATAGGGGTAACTGGAAACTTGATATAGAAGTCAACATCTGGATTGACTCTCAGTACATATGTACCATGAAGGCTCAGGGGTAAACATACCATGAGGGTTCAGGGGAAACCATTTTGGAACTCACAAGATATTTTCATTGACACTAGTTTTCTGACATCAGTATGTTTTATACTCCCTGGTATTTATTGAGTATGCACTATTCTAAACATGTTCTTAGCTACGTCTTACTTACATTTTTCTCTTCAGTGACTCTCTCAAATAAACTATGATGAAGAATGTTTATATTTCATAGAAAGTGAAAATTTTAGGCTCATATTGACTTTATTATGAGATCAGTACTTGCTCTTTTCGTAGAGTAACAACCAAAAGACTGGTCTTGAGAATCACTATCTTATCTCTTGTCAGCAAATGTCAGAACTCATAAGTTAAAGGAAAGAAAATCCTGTGATCCTTCACCTATCAGAAAGAGTTTGGGGTGACCTGGGGAGAGCTAGAGATCTACATTCCAGCTTTTGAGTTCCTGGGGAGCTACTGGGACACTGGACTGGGTCCAGTTGATTGTG